>JAEIFU010000571.1:0-118144 GCA_018904235.1 Lordiphosa stackelbergi
AGTGGCTTGGAATATAAGTTATTTGCATAGTTCTGCGGATGGGGAGGAAATTAATACTGTGCTCAGATTCATCTTATTTAAACAAAAATACTTGGACATGTTACATTATCATTCGGCCCACTTATGTAGTGACCTGAGCTTACAAAAGTGCTCTACAAAAATGTTAAGGTCTTAAAATAAAACGACTTTTCAATGTACCTGAGTAAAGCCAGAAAGCCAGTCATCATTAACCTTATAAAAATTTCAAACAGTTAAACTTTTGCCGCATATCATTTCGCTTCCTTCTTTTCAGAGGTTCGACAAAAATTAATTAAAGCTTCGTTTTTTGACAGTGCCTCGTCCTGTGGTCGTCATCATCGTCTTTTTCGTACTCGTTGTCCTGCGTACGATAGCCATAAATAATGACCGCTGATTTGTAAATGTCGTCGGCCAGTCGACGCCTCTGAACTGGACAGTCTGCCATGTTTGCCACTTCATTCATCTGTCTTAAGCGCTTACAGTCCCTTCATTCCCCTCCAGCCACATGGTGGTTGGTTGGTCGTCCTGGCGCCATGCAAAGTGCATGTGTATTGTGTATGCTTTGCTAATTGGCCTGGCCAATCCTTCCCTTCTCTGCTTTTCCCCTTCCCCTTCTCTCACTGTGATTGATTTGTATGGCTTAAGCTGTATGCGCGTGGAAACGCAACGACGACGAACGGTGTAAAATTAATTAGTCACAGACCTGAAGGACTTGTAAGTGTGTCAGTGTCAGTCTGTTTTAAATAAATAAATTACTCCTTTCTTTATGCGATATTGCTAGGCAAACTGAATTCCAGACAATAAAATTCCAACGACACGATAAACATTTTATATATTTTCGAGCAGTCAACAACTTTGCGACACAAATTGTTCTTTTTGTTCTCTGGCTGTGGTCAGATAGTTTTCACAGTTGTCGAACTGTAAAACTCGTTTACCCGCTCTCTTTGAGGGGTGAATGAAATTGAAAATTGTTAATGGAGAAGAAACAGTTTTTTTTTTTTTTTTTTTCTTGAAGAGATTTTAAAACAATAGAAATTTAATTTTTTCTCTACTTGGATCAATTTCTTAAAAACCTTTCAGAGATGGACTCGCTTTTGGCGTATCTGCAAACGCTGTTTAAATTCGTTGGTTATTTTTTCATCTTCATCTGCCGGGTTTTCTCTCTCCGTGAGGGTCTTTCAATTTTGTTTATATGTGGCTCAGTGGGTAGTTATGACATTCTTCTAAGATTTGAAATTTTGATCATCATTTTGTTGATGCAAAATTTGTACAAGCTGAAAGTGTTTGGCTTCAATTCATGTATGATTTAAGTCGTACTATAGAATTTTATTTGAATAATATTTACGAATTTTTAAGTAAAGTTTGCATTAATTTATCCTAATGTACGGTCTACATTGTACACTAGTCACTCGCGACCCGAGAAGATTTTAGAATTTCAGTTTATCCGACATACAGAAGCTACCTATTAAATGAGAAATCGTCCTTAAATAACACTGTGCGACAAATTTCAACTTTTTTCAAAACTACCAAGCACCACTATGCGGAGTCGATAGTGCTACCTGAACTGAGTAAATCCCTATCAGCGATTGGCTAGATTGGAAGCACTTTTTTTTATGGACCCTCAAAGTTTTTGAAATTGACATCGGATTTTAGGTGAAAACATATTTTTATTGTGCAGTCCAAAAAAGTTTCTGATTGCATAAAAATTTGTTTCATGAAAAGTAGAATAATTTAAATCCTCATGCGTTTTGCATATTTGACATATTTGCATATCTTCGACCTAAAAGCATATTTGAGAATATGCTAACATATTTTAACCTATTTCGACCTATTTTGGAATATGTCATATGCTTTTACATATTTAGAGAAAAAATATATGCTACCAAGTAGGCGTCTGCACATAAAAATATGCCTTTTATTCGTGGTTAAAAACGAAAGTAACGAACATAGCAAGTACGGTAAATGCTTCGTAGCGCACCGACCGAAAAAAGAAGGTCCCAATTTTTTGTGTTCACCACGCGGGCGAGCAAATTCCGTTTCGGTTAGGAACGCTCGGTGCAAAGGAATTTTTGTTTTGGACCTTGGAGTAGGTAGTATGTTACACTCTGAAAGGAACGATAGAGTTTAGATAATGGAAAAGGAAGGACGAAAAAGAAGAATTGTATTTAAAATCACTTTATCGTGATTGACAAATTAAAATACCAATTAAGTTGAAAATCATTTTATAAGTATTGCATAAGCACACTTTTTTGCTTAGGCTCTCCATGGTAGTGAAATCAATAATTCCTTAAAAAATTGCTTTTAAATACCACAAGCAAATACATAACTATGATTGTGATCCTTCCGATCCGCGATACCATGGATGACCAATGGTGAAGAGGAAAAATGGTGGAGAAGAACAAATCCGAAACGTCATTAGCTCCATTATTTTCGCTTGCAACTGAGTGCAGGAGTCTGCCAGATGCTAAGCAAAACCGAAATTTCATAATATTTTAATGATAAGGTTCGCGTCCCCGAATCAATTTTTGCTCGTATGTGAACTGAACACACTCACAAAATTCGGTACTGCTTTTTGCGGTCACTACTCTTCGATTCCCACCGTACGAGAAAACGGAAGTACAATACAATGCAAACCATTTACCGTAATTGTGCTTTGAATAGTACGCTATGAGGCATTTACAGAGCCTACCTGTGTATAGTACCTTCTCGAGTTTAGTATTTATTGCGTTCTAAACATAGGTACGGAAATTTTAGTGGTATTTTGAGAAGAGCATATTTTGACATATTTTAACCTATTTTAACATATTTTGACCTATTTCGAACCTATTTTAGCATCTGCTTTTTACCTAAAAAAAGCATATTTTGGATATGATCATCTTAAAAAATTTTAAATATTTTTATTAGCCCAATGCCAAAATTTTGAAGTTTTAAGACCAAAAACAAAAAAAAAACCTAAAATCCGATGTCTAGTGATAAGACATTGACTGTGATCATCAGTCTCCATCAAACACCGTAATAGTTAGAAATTTCAAAATTTCACAATAGCTTCCTATAGTGATTGGACATTGTACTAAGAAAGCATTTCCTCAACGCAGCACCCATTGCTCTCCAAAATGAAAAAAAACGTTTAAATGCTGAAAATATTGTTTTCATTTTCAAAGTTACACAAAATAAAATAGAAACAGTGTGACTCTAAAATTTATAAAATCGATCTGTCGAATGTTTATCATTCGATCCGATTCAAACTCATTTTCAAAGATCCATATAAAAATTCAACAATAACTGCATACCAATTTTTTTGGAAAACTGCCTACGGGAAAAATGGCCGGAAAATTCTGCACGAAAAAAACCACTTTTTTATCCGATTGGCTGGAAAGTCGGCTTGCAAAAGTAGTAAGTGAAATAAATTGAGATGTGATTTTCGGTGTTGAAAAATATGACCCAACGGTCGGAAAATTCCTGCAAAACTCTGTATGCAAAAAACTATTATTCAACAGATTGACTTGAAACGCGGTTTGTAAGGAGAATACAAAATAATTTGAAATGTGATTTTGCAATGTCTGAAAATCCACTCTTCAGGCGTGAAAATTTCCAGAAAATTCTAGATGCAACAAAACTATTTTTTCCCCATTGACTTCAAACTCGGTTTGTAGTGATAAATGTAATGGAAATACCGCCGGGATGCTCACTAGGAAATGGGAGGGAAGTGGTTGAAAAGTGGATGGTGAGTGGGTGGGGTGTTTTTGGGAAGTGGGTGGTGGGATGAGGGCGGGAAGTGGGAGGAAACTGTGTGGGAAGTGGGTGTGATATGGATATTAAGTGGGTGGAATGGGGTGGTAAGTGGTATATTCTCTTATATTTAACGCTCTTTAAAACATTAATCGCAAAGTTTTTCTAGCTCTACTGTTTCCATTGTTGTTTTTGAATTGCCGTGAATCAATTTTGTTTATCCAAAGAACTAAAAATGTGCGAGTATGACGAATTATAATGACTTAAAAGGGCACAGCAACGTAATGTGGTAAGTGTATATTCTCTTATATTTAACGCTCTTTAAAACATTAATCGCAAAGTTTTTCTAGCTCTACTGTTTCCATTGTTGTTTTTGAATTGCCGTGAATCAATTTTGTTTATCCAAAGAACTAAGAAATGTGCGAGAGAGTATGACGCAATGTGGATAATGACATTAAATAGGGCACAAGGCAAAACATTTTGGGTTAATCGTCGTGAACCGATTCCCGTTTAGTCTTTCGAACCGAACTATGCTTGTTTTTACTATGTTTTTTTTTTTTTGGGCAAAAAAAAGTTTGTTTTTCATATATCAAATATTATTTGGTTTTTTAAACACCATAGCTTACTGGGATCAAATGTGTTTGAAAATATGAAAAAAAACTGTGGTCTCAGTAGGCGGCAGTAAAAATTCAGTTGGTTGTCAACCGTTTGTAGGGTAAAAACCAAAAACTTGTTTTAGTTTCGACTCAGACGTTGTCAGAGCAGGGGTAAAAATAATTTTTTATTATTTATTTTTTTTTTTAATATTTTATTTTAATTATTTTCTTTTTTATTAAATAACTTACCACTTGCTCTTGTGAAGCAACATCCAGTTGCGGTAACTTTCTTTCTTCGGCTTTCATTTCAATTGCACCAGTTTGCTGGCCAATTACTTTCCTTTGTTTCTGGTTTCTTTGTGGAAATACCTAGGTCGAGTCTTGAGACGCTTCTTCTATTATTAAATTATATCTTGACTTTTTTGGCGCACCATATGTTCTTATCGTTTTGGTGGAACATAGTTGATAATTCGTTTCTTCTTTTCATTCTGCTTTTGTTCGATCGTTCGATTAGCCCTTGGTACGTATGTATTTCTCCATACTTGCCGATACGTCCCATGGTTAAAGAGCCAGTCTGGCTGTACGACTTTCAGTTTGTCAAATTTTTAAAGTTTATTTTTTGGAAAAAGAAACAAGGGAGGAAGTAATGAGTCAGGCCGAAAGAGCCATCGTTTTTGGCCGCAAGTAAAATTTTAATATTTCTTTTTTGTATTTTTAAATTTTCTTTTATTTTTATGCTAACTACTTCTGAGACTACTCAGAAATAATGTAATTTCAAAGTTCTCTCAATTTAGGCCCCTAAAAATAATTGTACCTCGTGACTAATTTTTACCTCATATTTCATCTCATTTCGAAACACTTGGTGTTAAAACAGTTACCGAGCACATCAGCTCTCCGGTAAATACTTAGATACCGTAGACTGGATTGAGGGAAACTCGTATAAAGCATACGTCAAATTGTGAAATGGCAAAATAGAATTCGTACTTGGTGGGGCAAACTCTTTATTTTTAAGTCCAGGCACTTATGTCAGCCATTGTAGAAAACGTATGAATGATATCTATTATGTTTTTAATAGCTCGTTAAGGAGTTAAACACAGTAAGAAGGTTGAAAAAATAAAGTTAACAAGTACTTAATTTTTTAAAAACCAGAATTGATCAATTTATTAGCAATTTGTAAGTTTACAACGGCTCAAGTGAATTATAAAAATACTGATCTGTTGTGCTCCTGCAGACGATCTCTTGAAGGTCTTTCAAAATAAGGTGTTTGGTGGATCCGAAATTCTTTGTACAGTTGTTTGGTATCTTAAAAGCT
The DNA here is from genome assembly GCA_018904235.1 of Lordiphosa stackelbergi. Taxonomy (NCBI): domain Eukaryota; kingdom Metazoa; phylum Arthropoda; class Insecta; order Diptera; family Drosophilidae; genus Lordiphosa; species Lordiphosa stackelbergi. The sequence continues at coordinate 5,656 of JAEIFU010000571.1, forward strand.
TCTTTTTTGCCAAAGAAAGTATGCGAAAAATTATGATTTTTTGAAAGTTATACTCGAAAAAGTAAAAAATACGTTTTTGAAAAAAAGTTTTTTAAGAAATACTCCCGAAAAACATAAATTTTTTAAAAATCTTTGTATAAAGAATTTATTTTGCAGAGTGTCAGCTACAACTTTGCCGAAGACAGTTTGCAGCTATCACTAAAACTGAATGAGCTGTTCGGCCAAAACTACTTTAACCTTTTTTTGCTTGGCACTCCCAATTTCAAAAACTTTGAGGGTCCATAAAAAAAAGTGCTTCCAATCTAGCCAAATGCAGCATAGTTTAGCTTGGTAGTTTTTTTGACTGTTGCACAGTGAAATTTGATAATTTATGACGCGTAATGCTGTCTAATAGCCTATTTCCATTATGATTACATATTTCGAAATGTCCATAAATTTTTTTTTTTTTTAGCGTTTCCATAGCGTATGTACATATTTTGTAAAAAAAAAAAAAAAAAATTAATTTTTTTTTTTTTTGAGATTTTCACCCAGGTCTTGTTGATTTCTAGTCTCAGGTCTTAACCTCTACGCCATTTCTGTGAAGATAGAATAGCTAACTAAATTTGCTATATAACTTCAAATAATATTTTCTGGCTTCCATGAAATTCAAATGACATAGATAAAAACAAGTTAGACCGTTGCAGTCGAGTAGGCCGACTTCAATATACCCTGTACAATTGACAAACACACACACACATACACTAACGCGCAAATAAACACGCGCACGCACACACACACACACACACATACGAGCGTGCAAAATACGCAGTTTCATGAATCACACGCCAACTCTGGCAGGTGGGGGGGGTCAAAATTTGTTTCGTGAATAACTTCGGTGTTTTTGATCGGATCATGTTGCGCTGTTCAGAACAGATAGATATACGGCCAAAGATAAAATATGCTAAGCCACTATGTTGTAACTTTAAAATTGTGGCTCTGACAGTTTTTTGCGGTTTAAGGGGGGAGGGGGGAAATTTTGCAAATCTGAAACAAACTCGATCAGGGTACGGTATACACCTATGTTCATGCAAAAATTTGGGTCTCTATCTCTTATAGTCTCTGAGATCGACGCGTTCATACAGACAGACGGACGGACAGACGGACGGACAGACGGACATGGCTAAATCGACTCGGCTGTTGATACTTTATAGGGTCGGAAATGTTTCCTTCTCCCTGTTACATACATTTGCACAACTTCATGATCCCCTTTTACCCATTTTCAATGGGTACAGGGTATAAAAATGTGAAAACCTTCGGGGCGAATGGACACATATTTGAAATATGTAAATTTTATTCCTATGGAGAATGTGGTACATATTATATTATTGAATATGTGATAATATGTGAAAATATGTACATATTTGCTATAGTGGAAATAGGCTATAAGAGTTCCTCATTAGAGAATTTAGACAACCGAACATTTCGAAATTCATGACAAGAGTAAAAATAGTTTAGTTTTAAATGTGTTGCCCCAATATCGTTGACTTGAACATATTCGCAACTCAAATTTAAAAACTAACTAGTTTTAATTTTTAGTTAAAAATTAAAAGAATGCTACTTCAAAACAGATCCTGATGACCTTTACTTCCCCTCCCTACCCCATTTAATTCAAGTACAAATGCAATTTTAAATTGTCTACCTTGTTGTCTGGGCTCTTAATAAGTCATCGTAATTATGATTTCTTAAAGTTTTTCCTTTTTTATTCTATTGCTCATTTCCCCATTGGCTGTGTCAACCCGTTTTCTGTGCTTGGCGCTCTGGAGTCACTTTATTATGTAAGCTGCCAGCCTACCTCTGTGCCTCGACCCACTTCTGGCTGCAAAAGGTGAACTTCAGTGTCATTTGTTTGCTCCTCTCGAGCTGTTGCTCTCTTCAGAGGGGACAACTTAAGTTATCTTTTTGCATCAAAAGGCCTACAACACTGAGGCACAACCACTGGCAGACAGACAAGCTGTTGAGCTGTGTCGTAGACAGGAGACCGTAGACTTTGTTCTGGGTCCCGTTGCGACCGGCTCGACCAGCTTCCTTTTTCATATTTCAATTGAAATGCGCAGCAGCACAATTAAATATCAAGCCAAGTGATGCGTGCCCCAAAGCCCGTGCCGACAAGTGCCAAGTGTTTGTTGTTTAAAAATGAAGCGCTATAAATGGACAAATTGTAGGAGAGACAGAAGCCTTGTGGCAGTGGCTTCATCATCATCATCGGCCTGTCATGCTCTTTGTTGGTTCTATGTGTCCTTTGCTGTGGGCTGTTCAGGCTTTTTTTAAAGAGTGCTTAGCTGGGCAATATTTTGGCTTTTGTGTGTTTATTTGTTTGTTTGTTTATTTGTTTGCCTTTACCACGCCCATTTTTTTTTATAGGAGGAAGTGCATAATTTATCATTCACAAAGGCAAAGAGAATATTTCTAAACAAATGAAAATTAAGGGAGTTTATTCAGTTTAACTGTAAGTGAGAAATTAATCTATGTTCTGCTACAAGCGTTGAATGCTGCTCAGAATAACAAATTGTGCTTCAACAAAACAATAAAAATATATACAATTTAAAAATTAGCTTAAGATTTTAGATAGACGGGTCAGCTCAGGTGGAGTTTTGGAGGAATTAAAAAAATTTTTTGGACAAATTTCGAATTACGTAAATTTATTGTATATGCCTATTGAGTGCAAGTTTCAAATGAAAACAATGACAACTGTTTATAACTAACTCAGCTTCTTAGTGGGCACGGCTGTTTTAGAAGCTACCTGAAAAGAGTGGGCCATGATGATAGCGAGGAGTGCACATACTGCGAAGAAGGCACTGTGGAGGACGCCAGGCACGTCTTGTTCGTGTGTAAAAGGTTTGAGGCTGAAAGGGCGGAACTATCCAGGGTGATGGGTGGCGATATAGCCGAAGATAACTTAGTCTCCTACATGCTGATGTCGAAGGAAAACTGGGAGGCTACTTGTGAGTTCGCAGCTACCATTATGGCTACGCTTCGGAGACTGGATGTGCAACGTAGAACCAGAGAGTAGGCGGGTCATCAAATCGGCGAAGCAATGCCTTGCGGCCCTCCCCCAGGTTTAAGATGATTCTGTCTAATTTTCTGTACCATGTTGTTATGTATGTATATAGTAGTTGGCTAAGGTAACAATAAAGGAAATAAAAAAAAAAAACTGTTTATAAAAGATAAGTAAAGAAAAACTAAGCACCACTGCGTATGACTGACTTCCATTTTGAGCCAGTAAATGCAAAATTGCTTTACTTATGTGTTATGTGTTTTCTTTACTGAGTTTTCGAATTTTACGTTGCCTAAATTAAGCCAGGTAATTTTTATCCAATTTAAAGTGAAACAGAGGGAAATAGTCGTAGCTTCTGCCACTCACTCCGACGCCCATTGACTAATCTCCCCTTTGAATTTCCAAAGCCATTAGCACTTACACACACGCACACACACACGTGCTTGCGATTGGTCTGGAAAATATGACAATGACTGAACCATCCTGGGCTCTAAACGGACAGCTGGACACTAATTCTCACCACAGACACACGCAGGTGACCAAAGCAGAACTATCCCTTTGGTAAGTGGCCTGATGAGTTGTCACATGTCGTCGCTTTGCCCAACGTATGATTCAAAATCCTCACCCAGTGCCTAAGTGGCCCGTCTGTGTGTGTGAAAAACTATTGAGTTGAAAATTATGCAAAGTTTGACTGACAAATATTTTGAAATTAAATGCAGTTTGGCGCAAGATGACATCCGGGGCCAATTGACAACTGGGCTCTGCTTGCTAAATGACAAAAACACCACGCACTGATTTCCCTACTAGAGACGAGAGAGCAAGAGTTGGCGGCTGGCAAATTCAAAAATTCGATTTAACTCCATCTTTTTCTTATACTGAGAATTTAGAATACTAAAAACATGCCGCATTCGCATTCATTCATTTTCATTTACTGGCATGACAAGACTGTGGAAGCTGTCAAGTTAGTCAGAGGGAAGGGCAGTGTAGAGTAAACAAGAACACTCGGAAATAGGCAGAGGAATATTTAATTTAGTTTGATGTAAATGAAATGTGCTCCGAGAGATGGTAAGAGATGAACACACAAGAACGTAACGGGGAACAGTGCACACTGGTCCAAATGTCAAAAATTTTGGCAGATATTAGAAAAATGTAGTTACAGACCTGAAACTTGGTAGACTTTATGGTCATAGTATACGTGAAGCCTGAGAAAAAATTTAGACCGATTGGACCACGCCCTCTTTGCCGCCCCATATATGCCAATGTCTTTGAATACAATTAATGCTAAAATACCTCCCATAAATCTTAAATGTAAATATAGTTTTTTTAAAAAACAATCTAATAATCACCCCAACCCCCTCAGGCCCCTCCGCACCTGCCCCGACCGCCCAAACACATTTGCTTTTTTTTTAATGCGTTTTTTTTGTAGCCACTGCTGCTACATGGATAAGAAGATTTTAATTCCCACCATGATCTGTTGAAACCGTGGCACCTAGTCTACGCTTTGAGCGAGAGCTCCCTTCATTGCATAATCGTGGGCGTCCTACATTTTCAAAGAATTCTTAACCCATTAAGAGCGAAGACCATTTAAAACAAAATTTTTTTTATTCCGTTCGGTTTTTTCTAACGTAAATAGCATAACTAAAATAAAAAATTCGAGAAAGTACAAAAAAAATGTTTAATTGGTTTTTAGAGCTGTACTTAAGCGGGTACAATTTCACAATGTATAAGATTACACAGCCCAACAGTGTTTTTGGTGCAGGTCTATTTTTATCTGATTATGTTAATATTGATTGCACTGAACATGATTTGAATTTGTGATTTTTATGGCATTTTAATCAGTTAATTTGGCAAAGTTATAGCCTGTTAAAGACGAAAATACATATTTAAATTTATGGGAGGAAAACTAGATTGTCAGTAAAAATTTGTATAGGAACTGTGAAAATGCTACTTGTTTCAAAATAGAATTTATCATCTACATGTAAACATATAACACTTTATGCCTAATCCAGTAGCCTCTTTACAGTTCCTATACAGATTTAGAGCGACAATCTAGTTTTCCTCCTATAAATTTAAATATTTATTTTCGTCTCTAACAGGCTATAACTTTGCCAAACCAACTGTTTTAAATGCCATAAAAATCACAAAACAAGATCATATGTTTGGCCATATGCTCAGATGGCGAAAATAATTATACAATAATCGCGCTAGCTTAAACGGGATGATTTATATTGTAAAAAATGCCATAAGTCGAAAGATGTCTGTCTTTAAAGGCCAATTTAGACACTTTCCGCTCAACTTATATAGCGCCTTTGATTTTTAAAAAATGCATTGATATGTACTTTATCGCATATAACTCATAAATTCTCATATTTATGCCTAGTGTGGCCTCCATAAATCCTAGAGTGCCAAAAATTCAACTTTTTCGTTTTTCCGCCATATCTTGGAAACAAGTGCTGATGGAGCTAAACCGAAACCGGTTTTGGAATCAGTGAGCATAAACTTATCATATTTTTAATTCAACAGGGCTGCACCTCACAAAGTTGGTCATTTTGTTGGCCTGTGTTATTTGTACTAATTTTTTTGATGTATGAAAAAGTTGTAAGCACTCTATTTCTTTGATGCTATCGAATGGCGCACAACCTCCAAAAATTTTGCAACTCTGACGAAGACAGCTGCAAAAAGCGAGAAGTACCCAAAACGGATTTTCGCTTCCGCTGTTCTGACAACGTTTGTTTGTTGAGCAAAGTGTGTATACTAAAATGGCGCAAGAACTTTTGGGAAATCCTTATCAGTTTAGCGCAACGAACGTTTGAAACCGCCTAATTTTCGGTACTCGCTTGGGTAAAGGTAAAATTGGCTATACAGCTCCTCCAACGGGGCCAAGCCAAGCTTCTCTCTCGCTTGGGTACAATGGCTATTAATAGGTTAAGCAAAGTCACCTGGTTGAAATTGTATTTGCAATCGAGATGCAAGCCAACTTTGATGCTGCATTTTAAATCTTGAGACCATCCGATAGCATTTGCTTTTTAATAACATTAACATAATCGAAAAAAATTGTTGTTTTCTTTTTTATCGACTGTTTTTTGTGTGTTTCCTGATACTTTTCTGGAGCACAAAATTAGTAAAGGTTTCAGTTTGGCGACCATTTGCAAGCCAAAACTTAAGCATTTCGTCTCGACTCAAATAAATGTTGTCTGAGCAAACTCGATTTTTTACAAAAGGTTGGCAAAAAAGATTAATATCCTCGTATTATGTACATATTAAAGAATAATATAGCGTTTAATATTCCGTCAATCCGCGACAATCCAACATACTTTTATTCCACGGAACATAACAAGTTTAAGGTTAGAATTGCTAAAAACATCACTTTACAAAAACACATATAAACAAAGGCAAATCACGTAAAACAAGGAATGCATGATAACACTTATTATATACATACCCTTAACATTGTTTTATATAATATTTGAAATACCCTTTGTATGTGCAAGGCTACAAAGAAAGTTTGTGTAATGGAGAGGCTGGCAAAATTTGGAACCGTTTTACAAGAATAGTTTTTGTTGGTCATATAATATTTAATAGCGCAATGTTGTATGGTGAAAGGGTGACAGAGAACTGAATAAGGCGGAGGATACATAAGAACTTAAAACCTAAGAGAGAACTGCTCTCTTGCTGCGAGAGAGAGAACAAATGGTGTTGCCAGATGGGACATATTTAGCTTACATGAAGTAACGATCTTTTACTTTCAACACTTCCTCTTAAGCTATATATTTTCTTCAATGAAACATTATTTTAATCCAAGTGATTTTACAAATTCATTATGTTTTTGTTTTCCCAAACATTTCGTAAAAATATCGGCAACATTCTTATCAGTTGATACATACTGCAATTCAATTTCTTTTCTTTCAACTTTCTCTCTTATGAAGTGAAACTTAATATCTATATGTTTAGTACGCTTATGATGGATCGGATTTTTAGCGATGTGCTGCGCACTAATGTTGTCTCCAAAGATAACCATTTCTTCTTGATGCGACCAACCAATTTCTTTGAGTAGTCTGCGGAGGTAGACAGCTTCTTTGGCAGCAGTTGACAATGCAATGTACTCCGCTTCCGTGCTGCTTTGTGCGACTACGCGTTGCTTTGTAGATGACCAAGAAAACGCACTGCCTCCCAAGAAAAATGCGTATCCTGAATATGATTTTCTATCTGCATGGTCATTAGCCCAATCTGCGTCTGCGAAACCCTGAACTGGCTCTCCACTTTTGCGATATGTAATGTTCAGGTTCACGGTTCCGGAAAGGTATCGTAATATACGCTTGGCTGCAGTTTCGTGCTCTACGTGGGGATTTGTGCTTCGTTGAGACAATTTGCAAGTGGCATGCAATATATCGGGTCGGCTCAAAACTGCTAAGTACATAAGAGAACCTATTAGCGATTGGTATTCTGTTATATTTACCTTGGCACAATTATCGTTTTCGCAAGTAACTTGAAAACCGGGATCAAGTGGAGTGGCAACTGGTCGGCAATTTTGCATTCCATGCATGACCAAGAGACTTTCTATGTACTTCTTTTGGGACATGATTACTGGACCTCGTTCGCCAACTCGATCTACTTCCATACCAAGAAAGTACTTTAATGGGCCACTGTCGTGAATCTCGAACTTAGCTGCGATCTTTTCTTTTATTTCGTCAATCTCGTGCTCGTTGGGGCACATGATAATTAGGTCGTCCACATAAACCGCAATATAGTGTTGTTGATTGTCTTTGAAATAAAGACATGGCTCGCTCTTACATCTTTGGAAGTTCAGACTCTTCAAAACCTCATCTAGTGTGCTATTCCAGGCTCGTCCAGATTGTTTGAGTCCATAAATAGCTTTTTCCAGTTTTAAAACCTTAGCTGGATGATTCCTGTCCAGAAAATTCTCCGGCTGCTTCATGAAGACTACTTCGTCGAGTTTGCTGTTTAAGTATGCGTTTGAGATATCGATCTGGTGCATACACAGTTGTTTTTCTGCAGCTATTGCAAACAGCATTCGGATTGTTTCGTAACGGATGACTGGAGAAAAAGTTTCCCAGTAATTAATCCCAAGTTGTTGTCCACATCCTTTGGCAACTAGTCTGGATTTGAATCGCTCGATTTCGCCTTCTTTGTTTCGCTTGACTCGGAACACCCATTTCGAGCCGATGGCCTTCTGTCCTGGGGGTAGGTCTACCAACGACCAAGTGTTGTTTTTCTGTAGAGCATCCCATTCAGCTTTCATTGAATTTAGCCAGTCAGATGCGTTTTGACTGCTTAGCGCATCTGCAACCGACTGCGGACTCTCGATGTCTTCAGAACTATTTAGGCAATTCAGGACGTTGTACTGCTTTCTAGGTCTGCCAGATTGACCTGTTCGAATAATTTTGGGCCTTCCGGGCCCACGGCGCGATGATTCTTCATCCTGCTTTCGAGGTGGTTCATCTTCGACAAGCTCCTCATTGCTGTCATCTTCCTCTGCGTCGCTAGCACTCACAAATTCTTCCCCTTCTTCGCCAGAGTCACTGCTTTCCGGGTCCTGGTCATTTTGGCTAGCTGGTTCAGGCTGCAACATCTCGGTGGGTGGCTCAAGGCGAATAATGTTTGTGAAAAATTCGGTGCTTGCGTCTAATTTAAGAGTTTCAAACTCACCCTCTAAGAATTTCACGTCGCGTCGTTCCACAACTGTTCGTTTTTCGGGATCGTAGAGTCGGTACGCCTTTGCCTCAAATGAATATCCAACAAATATGAACTCCTTTCCCCTTGCCTGGAACTTGCTTTTCTTCGTTTTATCCAGTGCAAAAACGCGTGAACCAAAGATACGGAGGTGCTTCACAGACGGCTTCCGACCTTTCCATGCCTCAAATGGGGTGCGACCATCTAGAGCTGCAGTTGGGCACCTGTTCCGCAAATACGCTGCGGTTTGAACAGCTTCAGCCCATAAGAACTCTTTGCAATTTGCGTGAATAAGGAGACTTCTCGCCATTTCGACCAAAGTTCGATTGGCACGCTCTGCTACGCCGTTTTGTTCTGGTGTGTATGGAACTGTCAATTCTCGTTTTATGCCGCACTTGCTCAGGAAGTCATTGAATTGGGTGTTCAAGTACTCCGTGCCATTGTCACTTCTTAGTGCTTTAATTTTCTTGTCTGTTTGGCACTCAGCATAGCTCTTGAACAATTTAAATTTCTCGAATACTTCACTTTTTGCGCGCATAAAGTAAACAAACACCTTTCTGGTGTAGTCATCGATAAAAGTCACGAAGTATCGATTTCCAGCTATCGAATTGACGTTCATCGGACCGCACACATCGGAGTGAACTAGTTCCAGCACACCTTTTGTAACACGTCCCGCCTTTTGTGGGAATGGTAGCACGCAAATTTTCGATTTATTACACGTATCGCAGTTCGTTTTGATGTTTACATTTTTCATGTTCATTCCATGCACAAGTTCATTTTCACAAAGGCTTTTCATATTATTGAAGTTTAGGTGGCCAAAACGATTATGCCATTTTATTGCAAGCGATGAATCAAGGGACAAATGCACTTTATTATGTTGGAATTGATCGACAAACAAATACAAATTATTTTCCTTAACTGCACGTAACATGATTTCGCCTTTGCTGTTTTTGATTACGGCTTCGTCCTTTTCAAATGTTGTACGATTTCCGTATTTTGCTGCTTTGCTTATGGACACGAAGTTCATGTTTAATAGAGGGACATACAAAGTATCTTTCATTGTTATTTTTCTATTTCCAGCATGCAAAATTACCGTTCCAATTCCGGGCGAATCAACGTATTTATCTGCGGCTAACATAATCGTGGCTTTATTTTCGGCGATTGAAATAAATTTGCTCTTGTCACAACACATGTGCGAAGTAGCGCCACTATCAAGGCACCAAGTATTTGTTCTGTCCTTGACTACATTACCGTGCATTAAAAAATTTGATTGTTCTTTTTTGTTTTCATTTTCCGCTTCTTTCTTTTTGATTCTGCATTCACTCGCGCGATGGCCTGGCTTACCGCAATTGTAGCACTTCCCCTTAAATTTGCGATTCTCTTCATATTTTCGTTCGTCGCGCTTAGAATTTTCGCGAACTTGTTGGTTTCTTTTTCGTTGCTGATTCTCGTATGTTTTGGTATACACAGCTTGGGCTGCCACTTCGCGTTCATCTTTTTCCTCTTTTCTCGAACCTTCTTCTAAGAATTTGTTTTTTACTGTATCGAACGGCGGCAGCTCGTCGCGTGTTTCGATAGCGACGACAAAATTTTCCCACGAATCAGGCAAACTTGACAGAAACATAATAGCTTTTAATTCATCATTTATGGATATATCCAACTCCGCCAATTTTTCTGTTATGTTCATAAATGAATTCACATACTGTGCTGCGTTGTCGCCATGCTGCATTTTAAGACGTAACAATTTTTGGTATAACTGCACTTTTTTGATTGGTCCCGCTGGTAAATGGATGTTACGCAATTTTTTCCATGCTTCTGCCGAGGTTATGCACGACTTAATGTGCATTAACTGTGTTGGCTTTACATTCAAAATTAAACATGCCAGCGCCTTCTGATCAAGGATGACCCAGCGTGCAGCCGCTGCAGCATCGTCTTCTGGCTTTAATTGAGCTTCACACACGACATTCCACAAATCCGATGTAATTAAAACACTTCGCATGGACAAACTCCACAAATCATAATTTCCGTCATCAAGTTTTTCAATTTGAATTGACACACTCATTTTGAGTTCCCGTAGACGTTTTCTAGTCTTTTAAAAGTTTTTTTAATTTCACCAAACGCCTTGCTCTGGGCCCATAACCTGTTGGTTATATAATATTTAATAGCGCAATGTTGTATGGTGAAAGGGTGACAGAGAACTGAATAAGGCGGAGGATACATAAGAACTTAAAACCTAAGAGAGAACTGCTCTCTTGCTGCGAGAGAGAGAACAAATGGTGTTGCCAGATGGGACATATTTAGCTTACATGAAGTAACGATCTTTTACTTTCAACAGTTTTTGAAATTTTATTGCCATAAAAATTATTAAGAAGATTCCATTCGAAAGCGTTTACATAAAAAAATTGAAAAAATTTAAAATTTTGTGCCTTTTTTTTACATTTGTCCTCTTTGTGTTAAAAGTACCCAAAGGTACCTCTCTTAATTTGCCTGCAATATTGCTTATTATTTTCTTTGAATAATGTACAATAGCTGTAGGTATGCGCTTTTGCGCGGTTTGGCTTTGAATTTTTAAATTATCGCATTTAAAACTATATTCCCATTTGAAATCAAGAATGTTCTGTTAAAAAGTCAGCCTAGAAGTATGCTTTTTTTCTCAACTTCGGAAAAAAACACATGGACTCTGAGGTAAACTATTTTCATACTAAGCCAATTTGAATGTGTTAAAATGTGTAGCATACTCTTAGAAGCACTGGAGGTAAATTGTAATGTGTTAAAAAAATTAGATTTTTAATTAATTAAATTTTTATTTTTATTTTGTTTTTTCAAGTATTGAATCTTAAGAGGAGGTAAAATAGGTGGAAAAATCGGTGAGGGTAGTCAGATTGACTAAAAGTTCTCGACAGGGTGGGCAGTCAAGTTCAAAAACTGCTTGGGTCAATATCTCATAAACCATTAAACATATCAAGATATATTAATTTTTTTTAGTTATCTGGTACTTATATATACTTCTATGCAGGAATTGGGTTAAATCCAATTACTTGTGTTTTTTCTATAATTAAAAAACGAAAAAGTTGAAATATTTTTCGACTTTGATTTAGATTATCTATATCGTATAAATTTTTTTTGTTGCTTTAAAAATTATGTGCGTAAAGTTCAATCTTTTAAGATCATTTGGTCGAAAATTTCAGCTTCCTAGCTAGGCTGGTGTAAAAATGCCAGAGTTTTGGCCAAAAAATGAGAATCCTGGCCCACAGTGCAGTGTGCAGTGGGCAAAAAAGCGTGTAAATTTAAGTAAATAAAATATGAAAATAGTTTGAATTTTGCCTATTACTTCTTATTTGCCACAAATTTGGGTAGTACTAATATGGCAAGATTAATCAGAACAGTTCCAGGGCCACTCTGAATATAACTTGATAGAACAGCTAATCGAAATATGTTTATAAGAAGATAAGTTTTTTTTATTGGACACAAATTTTGAAAATAAAGCACTCGAATCTTTTCCTTGATATCGAAAAGAGGTAGAATTAATAAAACAAAATTGATCACACTCTTAAACACCCAATCTAATCTACCTAAAAAATGCTACCCAATGTGGAGTATAAAATGTAAAAAATAACTAAAAACTAACAAATGGTGCGCAATTGCAACAGAAGTTACTTTAGAATGGATTCGTGGATGTTTTTGCGAAAGCAACAGAATAAAAGGAGGGACAAACGGAGTGGATGGAGCCATACATATTTTTGATGTTGAAAAATATTTGCAAAAAAATTCCCAAAGCCAAGTGAAAGGCAGAGAGATTTCCAAAAAAGTGGCTAACAAACGCAGTTTGCCTGCTGTTGCTGCTGCTGTCGGCTGTCAGTGACGTAAATCTATTTCAGTTGAGGGATTTGTGCATCAAACATGCCGGACAGTTTTGCATTCCAATGCAGAACTTGTTGTTTTTCTGCTCTTGTCGTGTTTGTTTTTATGTTTTTGTTGTTGCGGGTGTGGTTCACAGTCACAGTGCGTATGAGTTGTCTTTGTTAGTCAATGGGAGATTTTTTGATTAAAAATCGCAAAACTGAAAATTTATTTCATTTAATTTCTGACCATAGATTGCCCAAAAAACAACATGTGGAGAGACATAAAGAGATTGAGAGTAGAAAAAGAGAGTGAGAAGTTTGCTCATTTTTCCCACCCCGACACGCTCGTATATCAAATCCAATTTTGTTTGTTGTCCATTTTTGGGACCAACAGAGGTTAGTTGGTGTTGCTGTTGTTTAGGTCTGCCGGGGTTTTAAGTGAACGCTTTTTATTTAGTTATAGCCAAGCTAAAAAACCAATATATACAAAATGCACCAGGGAATCATCCCTGACCACCTGGCAAAGACCAACAAGGCGAAGGTACCGAAAGTTTGTTTGATTGTTATGAGTGAACGTTATTCATTGGGGGGCGTTTGAGTGAATAAGTGCAAAAAATAGGATCATGATGGCATATTAAAGTGAAAAATGTATTTTGAATGGGAAAATGGCAAGTCTCTGTGTTGATATAGAAACTTTTAGCCAACTTTTTGGTTTGTTTTGAAATGATATTCAAAGGATTTTGTTTTACAAAAACTAGCAAAATACCCGCCAAAATATGGTTCTGAGCCATATTTGATACGGGAAATGATTCCATGATAATGGATAACCAACTCCAATTACCTACAAGAAAATTGCCCTTAAGACCTGATTCCAGATGACATAAAATTTTATTTCGGTACGATGGCCTTGTTCAGCCGAACAACTTGCTCCCTTTCCCGAGAAGGGTGTCCTGTTTCTGCCTATGCTGTTTAATTCGATAAACAGATTCTGTCACTTCCCCTCCCAATGGAAGTGCGCAGTAATTGTGATGGTCCCAAAATGGGGGAGAGAGACTAGCCTTGTTCAGCAGAACAACTTGCTCCCTGATCAAGTATAAATTCGCACTGATCCTTCTGCTGAACTCGAGTGATGCGGTATCTTGATAGCCAATTTCAAGTATCTTGATAGAGAAGCATGTATCGAAGAAATAGTACGCTACTTTGAAGTGATACTGCTCCCACCAATAGTAATTGTGTATCGATGGGCATGCTATCGATAAAAGCATGCGCATTTTGTGCATTGATTGCAAAGATAAGACTTCGATCGGCTGTAAATTATAACAATAAATTCTAAAATATAATTAATCCTAATTCTAACTATTTATATGCAGGATTTATGTTAACACGGATCGCAAATGTGTCTACGTCGCCATTTCAGAGTTCACTCGCCCCGCGGCGTTGTTAAAAAATGTGGCAATTCGTTTATTAGAAACCATTAGATGCATAATTTGTTTATGCTACTTGCTCAGAGATCAATTATTCTGCTGAACACGCCCAATATTTCATTCAAATAAGACTGCTTTGTAATAGCATTCAGATTTTAAATCAGTTCAAAAGTTTTTCTATTCATGTGAACTCCACATAAAAATAAATTTTTGTGCCTTTAAGTAGAAATCGCCGCAAAATTTGGATAAATTTCTATATTGAAGAGAAAATTTCTATAGTTAAGCAGCATTTTATTGTAAATTTTGGTAAAATTGCTCCCAAAACTCAATTTTTTAGAAAATACATTGTAAAATAGAAAAAAAATTTTTTTTTTTAATTTTAAGGAGAATTAAGCAATTATTGTTTTTTCTAATTTTTAGGGTAATTTTGCTTTGATATTAGAAAACAATTTTTAAGAATTTAAAAAAAAAATTTATAAATCATTCTTCCTGTATTGAGGAAGTTTGAGCAAGAGCAGGCACATGCGTTGCACCATGTAGTAATCGATTATAGGGCTGTATAAAATGAAGACAATGTTAATATCATTTTAAAAAATGGAGGGAACTTCGGATCGACCGAAGCTTATATAACCTTGGAGTTTGTTATATAGAAGCTATACGATATGTTCATCCGATTTTGATCGAACCGTCCAAAACTGTGTTGAAACAGATAACATTTATAACTCGAAAGCGTAAAGTCTACCGTTAAAAACAAACAAGTTTTTCTTACTAGAACTACTTTCCGACCGATAGTCATCCGATTTTGATCAAACTTTACAGGATTGTGTGTTAGCATATATTATACATAGCTCAGTAACAAGTTTGGGAGCGATAGCATTGAAAACAAAACAATTTTTCTTGCTAAGACTTTTTTTCGTACCCATCTTTTGTATGACAGCTATACTAGAAAACAAAGAATTTTTTGTTCCTATTGGCAACAAAACTGGATCAAGTGCTTTTTAAAAGACACATCAAAATAAAATGTTTGAACTTTCAAAGAAACAAATCCAAATCTAAGGGGGCTAATCGGGAGCTATACAGTGGATGTCCACAGATGAATGCGGTCATGGTGAAAAAGAACACTCTGGCGACTGGCAAATCTGGGATGCAAATATTTTTAAAATTACTTATTGGTTCAATGCTTTCTTTTCTTAGAATTGAATCTACTTGGCATTAAACTGTTGGCTTTAACTGCTTAAGCACTTCTGAACGAAAACCGAAATGGAATTGATAAGAATAATTTACCCATGAATCTAGTTTAACGGCAACTGTCGCTCAATCCTATAAACCTGGTTGCACATAGTTTGTAGCTGCGAAAATAAGTAAGAAAAACTTAAATTCAATTCATTTGACATTTGACTTAAAGCGCATTGTCGAACAACATTTCGAACATACAAACTCCTCGTGTCTGAGTACTTGACAAGAGAGATAACAGGGGCCCCCAAAAAAAACCCATAAAATAAAAACATTGCGGTAAACAAAAGACAACTGCAAAGTTCATGGGGATACATGTTTATCAATGTCCTTAAACCACAGAAGAAAAAAATCCAAGAGAATGAAAAAAAATTCCAAGTTAAATTACCAACTTGGTTAGGACAGGGCAGGGCAGGACACACCGGAAGCCTAGCCGGGCTTACACACACGCAGACGTTAGACATTTTTGTGGCTTAAAGTTTGGTAGACAGAAAGGCAGACGCCTGACGAATATATTTAGGCAAGATATTGATTGATTTATTGCGTGTATAGGCTGGCTTCTGCGGTTGCTACACACAATGAATGTTGGCGGCAAGAGGCCCAAAGGCATTATTAAATGGTGCAAAGGTTGAGTGGTAGAAAATCAAGATGTATTGCATTGCAGGTGACGAATCACTCTACACAATTGAGGACAGACTAAAGACTTTTAAACTAAAAAGAAAAATAGGAGATATGTTTATTAGGTATATACAAAATATCAATACGAGAATTCTAACAGATGTGCGAACTTCCACGAGACCCTTAATATGCGATTGGACTATACCGATTTTAATTTTTGAGGTTGGGATTTTAGAGAGTTCAAAAATTTTTGGTTCTTAAAATATTTTTAAATACCGATAAACCGTTTTCTAAACTGATCTTAGAGTTATAATTCGAGGAAGCTTCGCGTTTTGGCATTACCCATCTCCATCACCATTCCGCTTAGCACCCCTTCAACTACACATTTTTTATAGCGAATCCTGAGGGTTCCAAATACACTAACCAAACTCCAAAATGGGCCTCACTGCGAATATAAACAAGAGCTTGGTCGTGTAGGGATCAATGAACTCCTTAGACCAACGTTTAATAAAGCCTCAATCCCATGGCTTTATTTACTGAAAGTTCAATGTGAACGCCAAAAAGAAAGTTCATGATCGGGGAAGATCATGGATCACAATCATGGAAAGATTCAACTTGTTCAAGTTGATAAGAATTCATTAAATAGCTAATCAGAAGAGGGGTTTTACGATAAAACGTCATAGATTTACACTTGTCTTTGTTCAAATGCAACAAATTGTAAGAGTCAAGATGACTACCCTGGGGAACTCAACGACTCAGAAATTACAGATAAGAAGTGCAACTTTTAAGACAACTTTCTGAGTTCTAGACTGGAGATAAGATTTTATCCAATAAAGAAGAACCAGCAGAAATCCCAACAGACGGAATTATAGAATCAGAAGACAATGAGAAACACTGTCGAAAGCTTTACGAAAATCGGTAAAAATATCATCTGTTTGTTAACCTGTAGTGAAACCATGAATCACTGAAGAAGTAAATTCCAGTACGTTTGTAGTACTCGATCTATTTCTAATGAATGCATGCTGGTTCGGTGATATAAAAGGAGAACAGGAATGTTGTAACTGAGATGTGAAAATTTGGTCAAAAAGTTTAAATATTGCAGACAGTTTCGCAATGTCCCTGTTGTTAAAAATGTGAATTCTTTTTACTTAAAGGAATAATGAAAGATTCTTTCCATGGAGTTGGAAACTTTGCAAGCAAGTCTGCGCATTGTCTTAAGATAATACCAATTTTCCGTTTGCTCTGCTCACGTCACTGACCAAAAAAACAACAAAAAAACGCGCTCGGGCTTCCCTCAACCGAATTGAAGCAGCAATTCCTCTCACTGTTCGGTGGCCGAGGTTGAACAAACAGCACTGATCGGTCTGAGAGCAACCCCATACCAGGCCCAAGTCAGTCAATCCCTCATCAAATGCGGTCTTCACGAAGACCGAACTTTAAAAATGTTATTTCAAACGGTTGCAGACTCAAGAGAGCGCCAGAGTCAACGAGAGAAGGCATATAGTTTTTCGCACACATTCATATTGTTAGCCGAGCCTAAGCAGTAAGCGTACGCACCAATGTACGAAGAAGAGCTTTTGAATGCGTGAGTTTTGCCAAAAGGGCCCGAGATAGACCTGACAGAAAAAAATATGTGTATTTCTCCTCTCAGAACCAAAGAGAGGCAGAGAGCGAAGTTAAAGGTTGCTCTGCGACCTCTATTCAATGTGATCGCGCGAAAGCGGTCGTTTTCTGACACAGGCAAACGGGGCCGATTTTTGCGACCTCTGCTTAAAATGCACGATGGCTCATTTTTTGGGCCAGGGAAAAGGTTAGATTTTAATATAAGTAAAACATTTAGGACAGGAATAAAAAGAAATCGTGGGGCAGCGTATGAAAACATACGAGAAAATAGGATAAGAATAGCCATTGCTGGCATGGGACGAAGAGTAAATTGATTCAAAGAATTTTGCAAAGGAAATTGCAATATCAGACGAAGCATTTTCGTGTTTATAGAAAAGTTAAGAAGGTAAGAAGGTATTTTGATACTAACGAATTGATAAAAGCCCTTTGGATCGTTACAAAAATTATTTTGTACTCAAGAAAGATAATTTTTATAGCAAATACGATTTGGGCTTAAAATTTTGCCCTAATACACTCCTGCCCAAAATAATACGACACCCCGAAAATTTTAGTTTCGACCCTCGTATGAGAATGGGAAAGCATAATACAACGAAATCAAGTAAGCAGAATGAAAGATTAATGAATTCTGTTTCGCTTTTTCAAGCAGCGGTAAAAAAAGCAATAAAGCATATGACAATTTGTTGGATTTAGTTAATTTTTTATTCTTGATATTGGTATATAAACAATATTAATTTATTAGATATAGAGCCACTTGAGCTTTTGCTACCTCGAAAAGTCTCTCAGGCATTAAATTCACTAAATTTGTATGTAAATTTTGGTCTAAAACAGACCATTGAGCCAAAATTTCGCTTTTGAGGCGTTCGACATTTTCAAATTTGTTGTAATTGACGTAAACACGCCTGGCTAATATACCCACAATGTTCTCAATTGATCAGGGGAGCATGCTGGCCAATCGAAAACAATTATATGGTGATCACTTATGAAGCGATGGGTCTCCCTGCTCTTGTGAATCCTTTTTTGCATCCTGGAGCTTGTGAAGCACAGATCAAGCGTTCCAGACGCATGAAAGGCTCCCCAAACCATTGCGAATCTGCCTCTGAAATTGCTTTTGGAAAACATAAGTAGATCCTAATCTAATCTGCTGGGCCGTTAAGACTAAATTTGTTTCCGTCAGGAAAAAATTATCTCAATGAATAACATCGAACAATGCTGTATAGACAAAATAAAGTTAAAATTTCATATCGTGGCCCAGTTTCTTTCCAAGCTTTTTTCCACGAATTGAAGTCGTGCTGTTTTGTGGTGCTTTAAGAACGGAGCCTCTTTTAAGACTCCTCTGACCATGCAGCGTCCACCAAACAGTGATCCGTGACACAGGCGTACTGCAACATGCGGAAAGTGTGGAACACGAGGCAAACGAACTGCTAGCTTAAAGTATTACGCGAAGTATTTCGCGGTCAGACAACTTGGGTTTTCTTCCAGAGCTACTGTTTAAATTTTTAGGGTGTCGCATAATTTTGGGCAGGAGTGTAGTAGAGTTTTTGAAAAAGTCCGTTGCTTTTTCAGATCTTTTGTAAGTTGGAAAAGACGAAAATTCAAGACAAGTCCATGGTACAATTTTCTGGGCGCTTTTATCAATTTCTTGAGAAATGGAGATACCGAAAAGCTCGTAGAGTTTAGAATAGATCAAATTGGTGGTGGCTTCAACACAAAGAACTTGATTAAGATATTACCAGTCAGTATTAAGCAACAAATTGTTCAAAGGATTGACATCTGTTTTCCTAAAACAACGCCTAGGTATCGCATTAGTTGGCCTAACTTCTTTGGGTATGCCTATCTTCAGGCAAAGAAATAGGAAATGTAAGAGATTAAGTAGCCAATGGATTATCAGTAATAAATAAATCCAGTATACGATCATGCGAGTTTTTTACGAAATTAGCTTGAAGCAGAGATAGGGCAAACATGCTGTCCAAAAGAGTATGCCGGCATGAAGGAACAAAAATGCAGCATCGGAGAATGATACCCAAGAAGCAAAATTTAGAAATTGTTAAAATCGACGAAATTACTTTTTGTGTCTTAGTTTGTTTAGACATACAACTAAATTTATGAGACTCGACTTAGAGCCAATTTGTCATCTTCTAAATAGAGCTATCTGTAACACAAACCAACAAATAACAGAGTAAATTGAAAGTTTATCTGACACATAGCAGCTATCTGGAAGAAGAAAAATCGGTCCTTAAAGGTGTAATTAAAATTCGAACAATGATTCAATTTCTTAAAAATGAAATTATTCAATTCTACTCACTTGTATTCACATTAATGGTCATATTTGTTTCATCACTTACCTGAAACAAGAAAACAACAATATACAATTGGATTAGTCATAAATATTGATGCTTTTGATTATTCTTACAACTCAATCTTCGTTCACAATGTCCATTCATATGCATTCAATCTTCAAACCTTTTTTTACATTCAACAGAACAAGTCAATTGTGAAAACTCAACGTGCTTTTAAAAAATTAAAAATTAAGCCCATTTCATATTGAATGGGACCGTAAATAAGCAAAATTGCCGTATTTACGCCACTGAAAATCCTGAGGAGATTCAAGAAGTGCCTCTTCATGACGAAAAAGTCACAGTTTGGTGCGGCGTTAGTGCGAAAACGGTCATTGGGCCGTTTTTCTTCCAAAATGAAAATGGCCATGCTGTTACCATCAACCAGGAGCGTTATCGCGACATGATGACCAATTTTGTGATGCCAATTATTCGTCGAAAGCGTATGAGGCAGTTCTGGTTTCAACAAGACGGCGCTCCACCGCACACAAGTCGCATAACAATCGATTTTCTGAAGAAATTGTTTACGGGCCGTTTGATGTCGAAAAGTGGTGATTTGGACTGGCCACCGCGTTCGCCCGATTTGACGCCGCCTGACTTCTTCTTGTGGGGATATTTGAAGTCAAAGGTTTACGTTAACAAGCTAAGGACCGTAGAAGAGCTCAAGGACAACATTCGTGAAGAAATAGCCGCTATTCCGGCCGAAATGTTGGCGAAATCGATGGAAAATGCTGCAAAAAGGGCACAATACGCCATCAACGCCAGAGGCGGCCATTTGAGAGATATCATAATCAAAAATTGATGTAAACAAATCTACTTGGAACAAATTAAATGATTAAGATTGCCATTTGATTTTTAAAAAAAAAAAAACATGGGTCCGTCGAATATGGGCAACCCTGTATATATGCGATTTTCTCGCCTTTAAAACCCTAATATACATAGATGTTGGGATTAACTTAATATACATTGAGTCAGGAGGTTCTAAATTAAAAAAATTGTGGTTTTGACACTTTTTCGCAGTTAAAAGAGTGAGGGGAGAAATTTACCAATTCTGAAACAAACTTGATCTGGGTACGGGTATTTTACAGCAGAGTCCGGCACATCCGTATCTTCTGTGTATACAATACTGCTCTGCGGCAGCGACGTCAACGGACAGTGTACAATCTTATTATGCTCTCTTTGCAATACCAAAAATGTGCTAAATGAGCGTGGCTACACACGCAACTCCAAAATGAGCATGTGTGTTTTGAAGGCCTCTGCTTTACAGGGTCGATGATGATTCCTTCTCCTTGTTACATTAAATTGCACAAAACTAATATACTCTGTGTATCTTTTGTGTAGACCATACAAATCTAGACATACAAGAAGCACGGATAAATTAAGTATATCACCACTTTTCATATTAAATCCCAGAGTTGTTCCACACCAAACAAATTTATTGTACATAATATATCAGCTTAAAAAGTTTCTGTCAAAAAATTTTAGAATGCACCCTAGCACAAGCAAACAAAAAAATGTCTTCCAGCTCATGCATCCTTTGGCAGCTGCATCAGCAACAGTAGCTCCAGCCCGGACTTGTAAATTGCATTTGCAGCCAATTTTCACAAAATTAAATTGAATTTACGAAACGCTTGCACAAAATATCAATGAATCTCGAGTAGCAACGCAGCCAACGAAACAAAAAATATACATAAGAAGAAGTGAGACTGGGAGAGGTAAAGATACTAGATGTTTCTGTATAGAAAGGACGCCCACCACAAAAAGTCAACTGCATTTTATCAAAATTCAAATGGTATTTTCTTCAGACGTCCATACCGTCGTCGACTGCAGCTGTCGCAGCTGCTTGCTTTGCATGCGTGATAGGCAGCTAGCAAAAAGCAGAAGCAATAGCACTGGCAGGACATGCAAGACTTGAACGTGTAGTTTGCAGCATGTTGTTGCATAGCTAAACAACTACAGTGTGGGTGATTGGGAGGATAAGGGGAATTTTGCGCGCATTTCGCAGGACGCATTTTTGGACTAAGTTGGACACGGGCAAATCACACGAGGAGTGTCCACATACGTGCAGCAAATGAATCAGAACTTTAAACAACAAAGCAGAAACTTTTTGCTTAAAACAGAGTTGACGTGTGAGGAAGCGGACCGGGTTTATTGGGGAATGAAAACTTTAAAGGTCCAAATTCACTGCTTTTATTAAAAAGGACTAAAATATTTTTCAATTGCTTCAAATTTAAATTTAATATAAATAATAAACAAAACTAAAAAATAATACATAAAATTCACCCAACTGGATCTCATTCCACTAGTAGTGCTACTTCTTCAGCCAACTGGTAACCTGTTTTTATTCATGTTCCTATGACCTTATAAAAATTTGTAAGCGGATTGAGTTCCGTGCATCCTTTTTGTTCTTATATGAAAGAAAAAGAAATTCATAAAAATTTATGAAATCTTTATTTGAGTCGATAGAACGATCTATATCATTTTTATACATCAAATTGATAATTTCATGTAAATGTTGACAGCGGCTGCGACTTAATTGGTTGCTCTGGCATACTCTCTAATACATACCGGCCGGTATGTTACAAATAAATTCTTTAATATTGGCTTTAAGGGGTATTCTCCATGTCGAGGCTGTTTCTTGGATCTTTTTTAAAAAAATCTTATTTGAAAACGCAAAGAGTTTTTCCAAATCTGTTTTTATACCCTGTTCTCATTAAAAATGGGGAAAAGGGGATTATGAAGTTGTGCAAATGTATGTACAGCCAGAAGGAAGCACCTCCGACCCCATAAAGTATATATATTCTTGATCAGCATCAACAGCCGAGTCGATTTAGCCATGTCCGTCTGTCTGTCTGTATGAACGCGTCGATCTCAGAGACTGTAACAGATAAAGCCACAATGTTTGGCATGTATGTAGGTGTATACTGTACCCAGATAAAGGTTGCTCCAGATTTGGCAATTCCTCCTCCTCCTTCTTCTAACCGCGAAAAGCTGTCAGAGCTACAATTTTTAAGCTTGAACCTAGTGACTTAGTATATATTCAGTAAGACCCAATATCTGTCTATTCTGTATACCACTATAAGATCCGAGCAAAAACACAGAAGATATGCAAGTGCGCCTCCCCATTTATTCAAATAAATTTTAAAATAAAAAGATTTCAAAGCTATAGGAACCACATTACTTGGAACAGGGTATTTTGCTTTTGGGGGCACTCGACTTCAACACTGAATAAAGTAAACAAAACGAGAAAAGCAAAGCTAACTTCGTCTGTACCGAAGTTTTGATACACTTGAAATAGCTTGTCACAACAGTTAGCGACTTCGACCAAACTTCGCAAATCAGCTTAAAAACATGACATATTACCCATGACCGTGCTTGAGAGCGATAATATTAAGAACAAACCAGTTTTTCTCACTAAAACCCATTTTTCGAACGAACATTTGTATGGCAGCTACAAGAAGTAGTCATCCGATCCGGTCGGTTCCGACATATTAGCAGCGTGCAGTAAAAAGAAGACTCTGTGCAAAGTTTCAGCTCGATAGCTCCAAAACTGAGGGACTAGTTCGCGTAGAAACAGACAGACGGACGGACAAATCTTAATCGACTCAGCTCGTCATGCTGATCAAGAATATATATACTTTATGTGGTCGGAGATGATTCCTTCTATGCGTTGCAAACTTCTGGGCAAAATTATAATACACTTTTCAAGTGTATAAAAATTTCACTGCTTCGATACGAGGTATGTTCAAAAAGTTCACGGTCATTAAAGTGGGACCCACTTAGTGGGTTGCCAAAAAAAAGTATAGTGCTGGCGGCCACGATTCTACGTCTCCAGGTTGTGTGAAATGAAAACTAAAAACTGGGTTATAATCGGTGTAAATGTCCTTCTGGTCTGACCATCGAAAAAAATTTTGTGATTTTTTTGACCAAATGGCGGACATTGAATAATTAAAATTCGACTTTGAGCTTTTTTTTGTAGTTTATTGTAAAAAAATAAGTAAAATTTTTTAAAATTATGATTGAGGGTCAGACCAGAATGGTTACAATTCTCCGTCGATTTCACATCAAAAATGCGCTTAAAGTTTGAAGTAATTTGAAAATTGCTTGATTTATCGAGGACATTGGTCGGCCAAAAAGGCTATATGTTCTAAAGTATTTCGAATTTCAGAAAAATCCTTTTGGAGCGATATTCTCAAATATCCAAGCCATAAAAATAAATTTAAAAAAAAAAATTGAAAAAAAACATTTTGCATTTTGCCCCTTAATTGCCTCTTCTGTTGCAAACTTGTCGATATAGACATGAGCCTTAGCTTATCCCCACAAAAAAAGGTCAAAGGGCGTTCCTGCCTTCGTCATTTTTAAAAAAGTATGGTCCAATGATGCCACTAGCCCATTATCCACACCAAACAGTGCATTTTGACAGTCCTTGCATTGCTTCTGGCTGCTTTTCACACCAAATGCGACAATTGTGTTTGTTCACGTATCCATTAAAACAGAAATGAGCTTCGGCACTGAAACCATGTTTCCTATAAAAAGGTGGATCTTCATCCAACTTTGCCAGCGCCCATTCACCAAAAGTTAGCCAACGTGGTGGGTCGTTTGGCTTCAATTCTTGCACCAGCTGTATTTTAAAAGGTTTTATACCTAAATCCTTCCGAAAAATTTTCCACCTAGTGGAGTATCAGATTCTGAATTGCTGCGAACGGCGCCAAATGGAAAATTTACGGTCATTACCAACACTGGCTGCGAAATTTTCCACAGTTGGTTCAATGACCGATATTGTAAATTTGGTGCGAAAATTTAATCACAATATTCCGAATAGGCACCACAGAAGGTCGCCCAAACTGACCAGAAGTGTACGATACGCTTTCTAAACCCAACATGAATTTTGTTAACAAAATTCAACAATCTGCAAGCGTAGTTGGTTTGTAAGTCGAATTATGGTTAAATTATAGAACAAACTGAACATGTTTTACAGTAACATGTGACACGAAAACAACTGAGCTACCAAAAACAATGTTGCCAAAAACAAAATTTTTACATAATATCCCTTTATATCTAAGAAGGCTATTATGTTGTTACAATCACCTGCTTCCCAAATATAGTTGTAAAATTTGTATTTATTTTCATTTTTTAATCATCAGCCTTATTTCCGTAATTTGCCTGATTATCGTATTTTCATATTGAAACAATGAATACTAAAATTAAGCCTTCTTAGCACGCCTCTCCACTTTAAACGTCCACATTCTTCCCCGCCCATCTGGCGCAGTTTATTCATAATTATTTTTGTCGCAATATGATTTTAAAATTTTTATTGCCATAATTGTTAATTTTTGCCATAAAGACCAATTAATTTGGTCTTCTTTGCACCTTTTCTCCCCCTTTCTCTGTCACTTGTTTGTTGTTTGCTTTTTATTACGCATATTAATGCTGTTGTTGTTGTTGTTTACGTTGTCTGCGGTTTTAATCTGGAATCGCTTAAAATATGCAATTAATTGCAATTGTCGCTGGGCACTTTCCACTTTTCAGGCTGCAAGTGTCGTCTGTTTACCTTGCTTCATATTTTTTGCATATGAATATAATGAAATTGTTTAATTTCACACAAAAGAAGGGGAGGCGACGAAAATGCAGCCCGGCTTAACGCCTATGTTCATATTGTTTTCAAAAGCTGAAAATATTTAAATATAATGTTTAACTTTTAAAAGCGATTTCTGTTTGTACAGTTAGCTGCTATTTGTCGGATAAACTTATAAGAACAATTTACTCTGTAATTTGTGAGTTTATATGACAGATAGCTCTATGTAGAAGATGTGAAATCGGCCCAAAGTTATATTCTTCCACCCTCCGTAGGATATTTTCATAATAATTGCTAATTACCGCTGACGATGCACTCATTAATGAACTACACACAGGAGACCCAGACACCTTTCACCTTTCTTGGGAAAAAATTAAAGCTAACATTTGAACTTTCTCTCAGTTTGGTCTGACGTCACGTAAACCAAATTAAGCATAATTGAGCTTATTTACCCAAAGCAGTTAGCGCCAAAACTCACGACTTGATTTGCTCCGAGCAAGCCAGTGGCCAGAGCCAAAGTTCAACAAGAGGGAAAAGGTCAAAATCCCAAAAATTTTGCCCGTGAGAAGAGACTAAGCGACTGAAGAGAACGGACGGGATTTACACTGGAGAAAAACGTTTTTTGTTTTATATTTTTAACAGGATTAGTAAGAAAGGGGAATGGCCAAATCTTTCCCGGTTTTTTGGATATGTCACTCCCACTTTGTTATTTTTTTTTTTTTCTCTCTCTTTCTATCTTTTTTTTTTTTTGGGGTTTGTTCTGGCAAAAATATTAATAATGACTATATCTCTAGAAGGGTACGAATCATCTATCTACAAAACTGTGGGAGATATAACGTTTTTCATATTGCGGGGCGGAGGGGGCGTGGAAAATTGAAAATAAATTGATCTGCCTGCAAGTATAAGAATCATTTCCCATACTTACCCTTCTCTTCCATCTCTGAGATCTGTTTGTTCATACGGACGGACAGACGGATAGGCGGACAGACGGACGGACAGACTGACAGACGGACAGACGGACATGGCTATATCGACTCGGCTGTTGATGCTGATCAAGAATATATATACTTTATAGGGTCGGAAATTATTCCTTCTCCCTGTTACATACTTTTGCACAAACTTAATATACTCTATGTACCTTCGGTACAGAGTATAAAAAATTGCAATTTGATTACATACACTAAGAAAAAAACGACCATTCAAAACCCAGCACAAGTGTGCTCCTATTTGAACGATCTCGTTCGTGAATTATCGTTCACAAGACAAACCCGACGTTCACGAAACAGCACCACTAAAAAGCTTTCTTACTAAAACTGGCACAAATCACAACAAAAACGCGAAAATGGCGCATTGAGAAATGTTTTACATTCTAGAATAATTATTAATATTTAAAAACAAAAAGAAAAAAACAAAATAAGCAAAAACACGAAAAAAATCTTCGGTAACACGCTGACTCGAGCTCTTGGTTTTTCCACTCAAGTAAAACATTCAATGCAATGCCTTTAACAAAAAGCTTTCAGTCACTTTGGTGAGCTTTGGCTTTGCCTTAATAATGCAGTTCGCCGCAATGTCTCGAGCGAGGTCGGTAGCCATGATGGTAGCGACGCCGACTCTTGCACTAAGCAGTGCGAAGTTATGAGTTCGATCCCTAGAGAAAGAAGACAAAGTCAATAAAATAAAAAAAAAAGGGAAGTCACAGAGAGAATTAATTAATTATAAAATGTTAAATAAATTTACTTTTGAAAAAAAAAAGAAAATCATTTAAAAACATTTTTTTTCAGCGTTTATTTTGCGAGCACAAAATGTTCTTAAATCATGCCCAAGCCGTTCATAAAGTTAGCCCAAAATGTTCATAATATGACACCCGCTGTTCACGGTTCAAGAAAAAGCGGGATTACTCTACTTTTGTCAACGAATGGGCTTGATTTTGGTAGATTTAGAACGAATTTTTTTCTGAGTGTAGACTTGACAAAATGAATTTATGGAAGGGATTTAAATTTGTATTATTCTTGTATTGTAAATGATGGTTTTCTTTATTTGAAAAAATTAGTATTGGCCTCATCAAGTCAAACACTGAATCCAAGGGTGAACACACAGGACCGATCCGTCGGAAAATAAGGTATGCGGAATGAAATACGAACATTTTTCCAAAGGAAATCACAAAAGTTTAAGAAAGACAAGCAGAAAACAGATTATTGAAAAGTAAATGTACTGTACATATGAACTTTCATTTTGCACAAAAGAAAGTTCATTTGTACATAAAGGGAAATCCGTTAGAAAGCTTTTTTTTAAAATTACAAACAAAACACATTAAATGAAATTGGATGGTGGAACATTTATTATGGACTGACATTTAAATTTTAAGGATAATTACACCAGTAATAAGCCTCGTATTTGGTGACAATGCCAAATACTTGGGTGTCATTCTGGACAAGAAACTGCTCTGGAATGACAACATAAATGAACGTATAAAAGGCAAAGGCCATTGGCCGTAGATGGGGTTTTTCCGCATCGATTGTACATTGGCTCTACACAGCCGTAATACGCCCCATACTTCTCTACGGAGCTCTAGTATGGTGGCCAGCACTCGGGAAACAATCAGCCCTGAACAATCTTCACAAAGTACAAAGAAGTGCGGAAATTTGTATTAGCGGCGCTCTCCGAACGACACCAACGGAAGCGCTAAATACTATTCTTCACCTTCTACCACTAGACCTCGTAGCTAAGCAAATGGCTACCACAACAGCCTTAAGACTAAGAGAATCCGATACCTGGAACAGGGGCAATTCGGGACACGCTACCATACTCGAAGACCAAACGGGTATACCATTAAGTACAGACTACTGTATACCACAAAGGACGTTTGACAAATTTTACGACGTCTATATCCCAAGCCGAATCGACTGAGACAACCTGCAGCCTGCAGACAACCACAGCAGAGCTAACGCTATTAACATCTACACTCATGGTTATAAGCTCGACGAAAATGTAGGAGGGGGAGTTTTCTCTCCTAACCTAGATTTGAACTTATCGTTCCGCCTGCCTGACCACTGTAGTGTGTACCAAGCAGAGGTGGTAGCCATCCAGGAAGCTGCCACCTACCTTAGCACACTCAAGGTCAAGGAAGGAAATGTATTCATATACTCTGACAGTCAAGCCGCCCTCAAAGCACTTGACTCTCATACAAACAAATCTAAAACACTTACTAAATGTCGACTATCTCTCACCGAGATCGCACGACATTTTAGTATACACCTTATATGGGTACCTGGACACCGCAACATAGAAGGTAACGAGTCTGGCAGACAAACTGGCCAGAATAGGTATGCCTATGGCGACATTTAAGCTCCACATAAAAGCTGAAACACTGAGTCTCGCTACGAATCGGTGAAAAAACCTTTCCTCCTGTGCAGTAGCGAGGCTTACGTGGCCAACCTTCGACCAAAAACGTACTAACACACTTTTACGCCACAGAAGAGAACACATATCACTTCTGATGGGGACCCTCACAGGTCACTGTCTTATTGGCAGACACGCAGCACGCCTAGGCGTCATTTACCATGACTTTTGCAGAAGTTGCGGACACGAAGAAGAGGAGGAATCGGTACAACACCTTTTGTGCCATTGCCCCGCCTTGAGTAGAAGGAGACTCAGGACACTTGGTCAACCTCTGCTACTCAACCTCTCGTAGACATCCGGGCTAGAGATCCCAGCTCTACTCAAATTTATTCTGTCCACACAATGGTTCAGTAACGAGGACCCACCTCAGTATTAAAAAGGGTTAATAGGGAATAAATATGGCATCGCAATGTGCCCAAAGTGGCCTAAGTGGGAGAGCAGCTTGTCGCTCTCAGCCATCACAACCTAACCTAACCTACACCAGTAAAAAATACGGAAGTTTATATGCCCTTGGAGCATAATATATGTCCTAATCAGATAATATTCATAGCTAGATACTATAGAGACGCTACCATTAAAACCAAAAAAATTTTTCTCACTAGAACTTTTTTTCGACCGATCGTTCCTATTCAAGCTATATGCTATAGTGATCCGATTTAGATCAAACTTGACAGAATTGTGTGGTAGTATATATTATTGTTTAGTAACGAGTTTGGGAGCGATATCATTGAAAACAAAAAAGTTTTTCATACAAACACTTTTTTCAGACTTATCTTCTGTATGGCAGCAATACTATATAGTTCTCCGACTTTTATAAAACTTGTCGAAATTATTTGAAAGCATCGAGAACTTATAAACACGAAGTTCAGAGACGATTGCATTGAAAACAAAACAGTTTTTCTCACTAGAACTACTTTTTCGACCAATCGTTTCTATGGCAGCTATATGCTATGGTTATCCGATTTGGTTCAAACTTTACAAAATTGCGTAGAAGCATGAAATATTGATCACTAACAAGTTTGAGAGTGATAGCATTGAAAACAAAAAATAGTCATCTGATCCGGCCGGTTCCGACAAATGTGCAGCTTATCTGTACCAAAAGTGTGCTCAATAATAAGGTAATAAGGCTCATAATAAGGTAGAGAACTAGCAAAGTTAATTACATTTTGAAATCACCATTTAGCTTTACGCAAACGACTCTTAACACTCAATTAATGTTACTTCTTGAAAGCTTGGCCAACGACAATAGTTTTGGGCAACAGAAAAACTATGTGATATTGGAGAAAGTTCGACTTTGGTTCGACGCTTGGTTCATGGGTTCATAGATCGTTAATCTTATATCGGTTAAAAAATAGTGAAAAATTTCGGTGCACAAAGCGTCCAGCTTAACCCCGAATACCCGAATGGACCTTATATTTTATAGTTATCTTTTATATACCTCTTTCACGGCTTAAAATAGAGCCTGGACTATTAATGGGAAAGCTGAACTCTCTTTTTGTGTGATAATTTAACGGATATGTTTTGCCAAAGCAGACTAAAGTGAGCCTTTGAACAGAACCTTTTTCTAAACAGAGGGGGTACGAATCAGGACCAGGTTGGGGTGGCTAACAATTAGAAGGTACGGATCTCTAGTTGGGTAAAGTCGTTACAAAAACGCGAACCAAATCGGTTCTGCGGCGCTCAGTTCAGGACTGTTAGACAGCCTTGGTCTCATATACTTCTACTTAATACCCTCGAATACACTTTTGCTTAAAATCCGCTTACTATTTTAACTCACTAGGAATCAGTTCAAGTCTAGGTGTCAAAGCCCTATACCGGAGCCTTTTGTCCGGATTCCAGCCTGTTGGCGACACTCTCTCTTTGGTATGCGCATGGAATTCTCAATTAGTTTTAATTCCTAGTCAACACCTTGGCTGGCACGATTGCACTGGCTGCATAGCAAAATGCACAGCAGCAGAACCGGACGGAGAATATGGGATAATTATCCTTACATTTCGTTTTGTGGTCTCAATTAAGCGAAAGTAAGCAAAGCAGACTACATCAGAAAAGGTGAAACTCCAGAGAGTTTAAAAGGCTTAATGGGAATGCAACTTTGGACATGGGTACTTGTCCAAGCGAGGTCTAACTCCCACTTACACACGTGTGTGTGGAGACTACAAATCACGAAGAGCGACGACGACAGCGTCTTGTTTGGCATTTACGTGATGCACATTTAAACGCGAGCCACATGAATTCTGTTTCGGCAGGTTGAAGCGGAGATGGAGGAGCGAGGTAAACTTTTGCTTGCTAAATTGGCAAGGCAAACTGCAGGCAAAGTTCTACGTGCAGCGATCCTAGTAGTATGCAAAAGGAACCAGCCAACGGTGCACGTGCTGAAAAAATTGATTGATGATTGAAGGCAATACAAAAAGACGAAGTGTGCCAGACTACAGCGCCCCATTTGGGCGCCAAAAACGGAAAACGCCAATTCAAAAAACTCGGCAAGAGGCACAATTTCACATATACCCAGGTAGGCAGTGCTGGCCCCAAATATTCATGTTCGTTCGCCTCTCGCCATGGGAATTTGCATAAATTTGGCATTTGAAAAGCTATTCAGCCTAATGGAAATGATGATGAGAATGAGCCCAAGCTATCCGCCCGCAACGATGATGAAGAGCGGCCTGCTAGTTCGCCTTGGGCCGGTTGAATAAAGCCATTAAATGTTTGCACCACACATCAAGGCATAAAAATGTTCGTCGTTTGGTGGTCGGAGAGATGGAGGATTCTGCATAAAACTGTGTTATAATCGACAGACAACAACAAAAATCGGGAGAGATGGGAATGAAGCGGTTTTTGAGTTGGCCGTACGTAATAAGGCAAGCGGATAACAAGCGGCACGAGGATGCTTAAGGAGACCGAACCCCTAAGCTTAAGTTGTTAGCAGCGATAATAATCATCAATTTTGATTATAATTCCAAGTAAAGCAGACTTGATGATGGTGACCCACCCCATGAAGTGTAAAAGTATTGGAGGTTAATTATCCTAACCCAGTTGAAGTCAAAAATACTACTACGTCAAGTTTAAAGTGTCTATCTCGGTACTTAATCGTCTAAATAAAAGAGCTAAGTGATTTCTGTTAATTGTTCAAAGAATCCTCATTTAAGTCATACGGGACGAGAAGAGAATTGTACATTTCTTCTGGCTGCAACCTAGATAGGTTGGTTATTTGGCGGGACCGCCCATCATCAATTGAACATGTATTATTGAGTAACTAATTGCTATTTAGGTAATATATGACCTTATATTGTTGATAAGAAATGAATTTAAAACGTATTTTTTAGATAATAGAAAGGCCTTCATTTTAGACAATAAATTAGCTTTTTAAGTAATGTGTGACCAAAAAATTTTAGACTTTAAAGCGTCTTTTTTATGTAATAAACAGGAACAAAAATGCGTTCGAAAGAAAACAAAATTTAGCGAACACCTTCTTTATAACACCACATCTTCTCAAGTCTTTCGCTTCCATGGCTTACTTCACTTTGTTTACATAAATTGCACAATTTCTACAGAATATTTGACCTCACCATAAGGTAATTTTATTCCTTTTACCAGTATTTTCTATAATTTTAAGTACGAAAGAATTGGAACAACCCGGAAAGGCTTCTATCATTCCGAAATGCTTATTTCAAGTACGGATCCTGCTTGAAGATAAAAGGCCCCTATTCGTGATTAAAGTAAGTACGGATTTCCAACCTAAACTGAGAGGGCATGTCTCATTCACTAATGCAGTAAGGCTTAACGGGTACACACACATACAGAAATTTTGCAGTCAACTTAGGGGTTTTTTACGGTGGGTGTTTTTAGCAGATATGTTGCCTTGGAATTCCCTACCAGCGTTAGCATTCTCGACTTTAGAAGGTAGCTGTTGAATTGCAGTCGATGGACTTTTGTGGTGATGTGTGAGTACTGATTTAAGACCGATAAGCGACTGAGATACAAGTATCGGGTCAAAAATGAAGAAAATGAGTGTCGATTGACCAAAGCTTTTTTCCACCCATTTGAAAGGAATCTTTTATTATACCGCTGCACAAAAAGGGCAATAAGTCGAACATTGAGAACTATCGAGGCATTGCAAAACTCAGTGCTATCCCAAAACTTTTTAAAAAACTGATCACTGAACAACTGCAGCATCAATGCCGTTCACTCATCTCGCCTTGTCAACACGGATTCATTAAAAGCCGATCTACTACGGTAAATCTTCTGGAGTTCACTAATGCAATTAGTCGCGGCTTTCTTAATCAATTACAGACCGATGTCATCTTCACCGACTTTAGTAAAGCTTTTGATTCGGTCCATCATAGACTTCTTATTCATAAGTTGTCTAGCTTGGGGTTTCCCCCGAATTTATTAATGTGGTTATCTTCCTATCTTTCAAACAGAAAACAACGAGTCATCTTTAATGATTTAACTTCTTAGATAGTAAGTGTTACTTCTGGTGTACCGCAAGGTAGTCACTTAGGACCATTACTTTTTGGTTTGTTTATTAATGATCTTCCTCAGGTTGTTAAGTCATCTCAAGTCCTTATGTTTGCGGATTATGTAAAGCTGTCTTTGACGCTTTCTTCTCCCGATTCGTATAAATGTCTACAACTTGACCTAAATTATCGTCAATCTTGGTGCAACGTTAATATGCTCTATCTTAAACACGATAAATGCAAGTTCATGTCGTTTTATCGCACTAATTCTGCTTTGAATACATACGCTATTGATCAAAAGGCTCTGGACCGTATTACTTCAGTTCAGGATCTGGGGGTATTATTCGATCACAAGCTTTGCTTTAATGACCACATCTGTGTCATGTCTAACAAAGGTAAGAGTTTGCTGGGTTTCATTAAGCGTTGGTCTAAGGAGTTTGAAGATCCATATATAACCAGGCTTCTCTACGTGTCTCTCGTTAAAACATCGCTAGAGTATTGCTCAAGCATCTAGTCCCCTCAGTATAGCTTCTATCAAGATATACTAGAATCGGTTCAAAAACAGTTTCTTCTCTTTGCACTCAGGGGCTTAAACTGGTATGCTGGTCGCCGTTTGCCTCCCTATATAGATAGGATACGACTTCTAAACTTGCCCACTCTAAAAGACCGCAGGACTAGTCAGGGTGTAATTTTTCTGCATAAGCTATTTGTTGGTGATGTAGATTCGTCTTTCCTCCTAAATCTTATGAAGTGGAACGTACCCTGCAGAGCAACTCGCCGTTTTCGTCCGTTGTCTTTGGAAGTGTGCAGATCAAATTACGCTCGTCATGATCCTCTCCGAGTTCTGTGCGATAACTATAACGACCTTTACCACATATTGTCGTTTCAATGCTCCCATTACATCAATTCACGCAATCTTTTAGCTTTTTTGTCTGCACCAAATTTGTAAATCTACTTTGCCGGCCAATCGATGTGAGCAGGGGCATATCGTAAAAAAGTTCTCCTTATTTGGTCGGTGCAGTAGATAATTAGCCTAATTTTAGCCTACACATGTTATAACTATTACAAACAAGCAGTCAATTGCTTATCTTCAAATAAACAAATATACAAACAAATAATCAAATTATCGGTCTCAAGTCAATCTGAGGCATTTTTGCAGCAATCCGTAGTCGCATTGAATATACTTTAATATCGAGCTGAATTTAATCACGGGTATTCTTGAACCAAGCTGATTTTGAGATCAATTCAAGTACATATAGCGAGCTTAAATCATTGTCGGTCTAACTTAATTGATATCGACTGAAGGATCAAATAGAGCTCGAATTACAAAATAAAGTCAATACCGGGTATCGTCGAAATTAGCCTATGTCAAGTTTAAGTCCAGCTCTCCCAAGCTAATGTCGGGATCAAGACAGGAACTCTGTGTTCTCAAGTCAGTCCTCTTAGTTTGAGGAAACTTGGGATTGACCGACTTTTGACACCATTTGGGATTGATAACTCAGATTTTTTCTTTCTGTGTGGAAATTAAGGTCGTTTCAGGGTACTTTAGAATGTGGTTCAGTGTTATTTTCTTAATTAAACTAAAATAATTTTTATGTGATCATTGAATTTTTTCAAAAACCATAGAAGATTTCTCAACAGTGCTCTATCACCTTTAAGATAAGCAAAAATTTAACTATTGTGATGTATGCACATAATTTTTCAAGCGTTAATGACCAGCTTGAAAAATATTTCCCCCTCTCCCGACACACTCTCATAAACTTGATTAAAAATAAACTCAGACACACATCACACACACACACGGCAATTGTTGCAGTTGCAGTTTTTGTTGCGACTGCAGCAGTTGACCGGTTGTGGTTGTTGTTGTAGTAGTTGATGTTGTTGTTGTTGTTGTTGCTGAGCTGTTAACGGCCCCATATCTACTTATTGTTGTTGCTGCTTCGTTGTTGTTGTTGTTGCTGGCGAAAGTGGAGCTAGAAGCAGGCAATTGTTGTTAGCAAATTGCACGCGTTTTACAAATTTCTCGCAAATTGCTGTGACGGTTGATTACGAGACTCGCTGGGTGTTGTTGTTGTTGCAGCTGCTGATGATGATGGCGATTTTGTTGTTGGTGCAAACGTTGCGCCAAACCCAAGCGACTATAGGGAAAGCTAAAGGCTGCCCTTTGCTGCTGCTGCTGCTGTTGATGCCAGCGCATGCGTCGCAGGCTCAAACTGCCGCAAGGATATGCAACCTGTAATTAAATTTATGAGAACAAAATTGAAGAGAGAAACAAGAGAGAGAAAGACAAAATAGAGCGTGGGAAACAAAATGTACACAACATCGAAATGAAAACAAAAATCGGAAATCCAATCGAAAACCAACAACAACAAACAACATCAATGAGAGGGGAAAACATCAATATATCAATCAATATGTATGGAAAAAATCAGATATAGTTATCATTTATAGTCATAGAAGTATTTTTGAGTTATAGATTAGTAGTTATAGTAGTAGTAGTAGAAACAACATCAACAACAACAACATCAAGTATAGAACAACATCAATATCTTATGAAGTCAATAACAACATCGATTTATTGTATAATTTGGTTTTCTTATTGTTTTGCCTGTATCCTGTGCTGCTTTGGATATGATTTGGTATACATATTTTTAGTAGAGTAAGTTAGTTTATACCGTGGCTTGTAGACATTCAAAATTAACACACACACATACTTAGCAACCTCACTTACCGTTTGTATTGTAAATTCAAAATTTCCAGTCAGAATAAATTTATATATACATTTAATTAAGTTTTTGAGTGACATATAAATACAGTGGAAATTCTGACTACATTTTATAAACAAATGCAATGTAAATCATGCAGTGAAGAAGCAAGCAACAAATTATCAAAACTACAAATGTTTTGAGTTTACAATTTAAATTTATAGTCTAAATACTAAAATAATACATTAGCTACATAGCTAAAAAAACTAAAACGAAAATTAATGTATTTTCCCCCAAAAATCACCAAGAGCAAGGCGTCTCAATGTTTCTAACCTTGCATTCGTTCTAGATTACTAACTACTACTATTACTAACTATTAGTGAACTAATTACAATTGTCAATTTAATGCATTTTTGTTTGCTAGCAATTGCTGTCGACCCATTTGAAGACTATCGAGAATTTCCGCCAAACCATGCAAAATTTAAAAAGCAAATATAAACGGAAACTGCACTCAAATAACTCAAATTAAAATGGCGTTTACTCTTGGACAAAAACAATATTGAACAAAACCAACAAAAGAAAAAAATCCAACAGCGTTAAATAAAATTTGCGATGTGTGCAAAAAAACAAATAAGAATTTTGTCAAACTGATAAAAAATAATTGCTGAGTCTAATTTAAAGTCCGCACTCTTGATGCTCTTTTGCTTACATATTTGAGATTTTTTACAATACTCTTCTATATATATTACTATAGTTTGTACTGCAAACACTATTTGAAAGATTTTATTGCCGATGACTCTTTGAAAATTAATTAAAATTATAACTTTCTACAAGCACACCGAATGCGAAAGTAATTTAATTTTTCACACTGAATTTTCGTTTAAAATTGACCTTATCTTTAGGTAGACAACAACAGCACTTGAAAATTACACAACATCTTTTATCGCACACTCTCGTTTCCGCCTATCTAAGAGGCAACTAAAATTGTTCAGCTTTCGCTGCACAAATGCTTAACATGTGATCTGAAAAAAGGATTGAAGGAAGAACATTTGGAATTATATTTCGACTGTCTTGAAAGAAGAAAAGAAGTCTTGAATTGACTATCTTCAAAGACGAGACAATATTTCGGAATATTCCAGGATTAATCTTTAAAATTATACCGCCATTTTTTATTCCCAGTACTCATAGAGTGTACTGAGGGTATACTTACGTCGTGCAAATGTATGTATTCTGAATTGAAGTAACTGCTTGAAATTAGAATTAACGTATTTGATTGAAATCTGAATTTATGTAAGTGCTTCAGAATTGAAGTAACTGATTGAAGTTAGGATGACAGCTTCCACTGTGCCCAGCGCCATCTAGCGGCACTGCTTTAAGTCTGAATTTAAGAAACAGATTCTAGTTGGAATGTAAGAAACTGATTCGATAAGGACGATAAGTTTGGTCGATAAGGGTTATTCCGATATGATATTTCTAGTGCCAATATAGGCGATTATCGATATTTTTATAAACGATATATCAAAAAAAATTACTATGGTAATTGCAGGAGAAAATTGATACAACAAGACTGTCGATTTTGTTCTGCACAAAACGTATAGAAAACGAGAGCGTAAGTTAATGTCGGCTCTAACCGACTTCGATATACCAGTTACTCATGAAAAAACATGTTTAACAGTGTTTCTTGGTTCACTTTTTTGCTCATAAGTTGAGTGATGAACGGTTCATCCGATCTTTATCATTTCTTCGGCAAATCGATTCATTTTGCTAATTACTAACTATCTCTAGAAAGTACGAATCTATCTTTAAAACTGAAGGAGATATAACGTTTTTTCCAAATTGCGGGGGCGGGAGGGGGCGTGGCCAAAAATATGAAACAAACTTGATCTGCGTGCAGATAAAAGAAGCATTCGTCCCATACATGTCAAACCTCTATCTCTTACCATCTCTGAGATCTAGGTGTTATACAGACAGACGGACGGACGGACGGACGGACGGACGGACGGACGGACGGACGGACGGACAGACGGACAAGGCTAAATCGACTCGGCTGTTGATGCTGATCAAGAATATATATGCTTTATAAGGTCGGAAATGATTCCTTCTGCCTGTTACATACATTTGCACGACTTTAGCATACCCTTTTTACTCTACGAGTAACGGGTATAAAAAACGAAATCCATGGGTCTAAAATGAATTCCTCTATTCATCTTGATCTAGGTACGAGATTTCGCCATAGTTGTTCCTCTTTTATACGTTATTTCTGCGTAGAAGTGCGATTTCTAAGTATAATAAATAAAAAGGGATTTTTCAGTCCTGTTGCATAAGACAAAATCCTTAAATGGCTTTATTATTTGAGGCTGATTTGCGTGTGCAAGGAATTCATTTTGGACCAATAGTTTCTTGGTTAGATTTTCTTCACATATAACTTATTTTCTTCGTAGAAGTGAGATTTCTAAGTAGAATAAATAAAAATAGTTTGTTTTTTTTCAGATCTGTTCGAAAAGAAAATTCCATTAATTTCTTTAATATTTGAGATCGATTTGCGCTGGCTAGGAATTCATTTTAGATACAAGGGTTTTTGGTGAAACAGTCTTCGAATTTTCCATAGATACAAATCTATATAATCCAGTTTTAGAAATTTAAATCATTTAAATCTTAAAGTTATCCCAGTAGAAAGATAAGATATAGCGGCCACTAGAAGTGGTCATTTGGTGTGGACGTTCTTTAAATACTTTTCAGTTTTCTCAAGCCTAGAAATTCTAGATAATATCGATATATCGATATTTTTGGACCCGAAATTTCTAATATCGATATTGAAAAGTTTTGATATTATCGATACTGAAATTTTGAACAATATTGACAACCCTAGCTCACCCCTGACCCACAATAAAAATATTGAATAACTCCCACAATTTGCAAGATAATCCATGAAATTTGTGAGTAAGCCGAGTTAAAAAATGTACCTATCGGATGTGCGTGTATCGAAGTCGGTTAGAGCCGCCTTAAACTTACACTCTCATTTCTTTCTAGATAGAGTGTAAGCTGAAATAAAGCTCGGTTTAGTCATCTACGTCATCTCGTTCAAATGGTTTTTCTTTGTTTTGTAACAAGTTAATAAATTTCCTAATTTCTAAAAATATTCCGGCTGGCGGAAAGGTCTCCTACGAGATGCATTTGGTTTGTTAAAAATACAAATAATACTAAAGTTTTGTGAGAAAAGACCCCATGCTTCCTTCGTGGTTTAATCCGTAGACCTTTCTCTACCATGCATAGAGCATAATTGCAACGCGAAGCGTCCACAAACGACAAAACGGTCTTGCCTTTTGCCTGCAATAACGACAAGCGTTAAAATTTTGTTAAAAATTCAATAAATTACTAAATAAAAATTTTGTTGAAAAATGCAAACTTGGCCATGTGTTTGGTCTTCCCTTTGTCTCTCTGGTCCAGTGTGTGGAAGCAACAAAAAATTTGGCTTTCTGTGGGCCATTTATTGTCTCTTGTGTCTAACCAAATGGTCGTAAAAAATAATGTTTGATAGAAATTAAATGGTTTTTGGTTTTCGCTTAAATTTTGTACGAATTAAAGCAAACACAAAACTTAAAGTGGTATTTTCAGTAGAAAGAAAAATGCTCAAGCAACAGTTGTTTGTTTATGTCACAAGCATCCTTTAAAGAGTGGGGAACAGCCCTAGACTCAGACAGCATTTGGACAATTTTATTACCGTGTGGGGTATGTAGCGAGATTCTTCTTGCTCTTCTACTTCAACTGTGTGGTGTCTGCTGCGCTTCACATCAGTGAAAATGTCGCGCATTTGCTTGCAGGAAAAAAAAACAGAAAACTGACTCCACAGTTTTCTAATAAAATATGTTTTTACATAAAGTAAGCTCTTTGTAGTCGACCACATTTCATGGATTTGCCAAAGTTGAAAATTGATTTTTGTTTTGCAGCACACACACACACACACATTAATCAAGCCAGTGCCTCATTACGAAGCAGTAGAGCTGCCTTTTTCACCGCCCCCCTACCCGAGATCATTTCTTTTTAATCTTTTGCTTTTTAATCCCTTGGAGAGGGTATATTAAAATTGTCCGGATGTTTGTAACGCACAGAAGGAAACATCTCCGACCACATAAAGTATATATATTCTTGATCAGCATGACGAGCTGAGTTGATATAGATATGTCCGTCTGTCCGTCTGTCCGTCCGTCTGTCCGTCTGTTTCTATGCTATCTCCTCCGTCAGTTTTAAAGCTATCTCAACCAAACTTTGCACGAAGTCTTTTGGTATAAATACGCTGCACATTTGTCGGAACCGGCCGGATCGGATGACTATAGCATATAGCTGCTATAGGAACGATCGTTTGAAAAAGTAGATTTAGTGAGAAAAACTTTTTTGTTTTCAATGCTATCGCTCCCAACCCCCGTATTTATAAGTTTTCTATGATTTCACATGATTTCACCGAGATTTATCGAAATCGGACAACTGTATAGTATAGCTGCCATACAAAAGATAAATCTGAAAAATAGTCTTAGTGAGAAAAACTTTTTTGTTTTTAATGCTATCACTCCCAACCCCCGTATTTATAAGTTTTCTATGATTTCACATGATTTCACCGAGATTTATCAAAATCGGACAACTATATAGTATAGTGCCATACAAAAGATAAGTCTGAAAAATAGTCTTAGTGAGAAAAACTTTTTTGTTTTCAATGCTATCGCTCCAAACCCCCGTATTTATAAGTTTTCTTTGATTTCACATGATTTCACCGAGATTTATCGAAATCGGACAACTTTATAGTATAGCTGCCATACAAAAGATAGATCTGAAAAAAAGTCTTAGTAAGAAAAACTTTTTTGTTTTCAATGCTATCGCTCCCACTTTGGACAGATCTATATTATATACTACCACACAATTTTGTCAAGTTTGATTTAAATCGGATGACTATAGCATTAGCTGCCATAGGAACGATCGGTCCAAAATGTAGTTCTAGTGAGAAAAACTTTTTTGATGAATATATCGTATAGCTATATATCAAACTGGCAGCATATATCATGCTCCAAGGGTATATAAACTTCGGTACAGCCGAAGTTAGCTTCCCTCTATTTTTGGCTTTGTATGCGTTCACTCTTTGACTTTTTTATCTGTGCACTTTATGCTTAATTGCTTCTTTTGCTGCTGTTTCACTTTTTTCATTTGAGCAAGCACACTTTAAAATCGAACATAAGTTAAGTCTAGGTACAAAAAAAAGAGCTGTTCCATGGCCAAACCCCAGTCCCAGGCGCATTTTTTTTCTCTTTCTCAACCACAAAGAGCAATTCGTTGGTCATAAATTTGCAAAGCGGATTTAATTGCAAAGCCAAGCCGAATATGAACCTAGGCCCACATAAAGTGCAATCTCTTGTCCTTGCCGTGTACTGAAGAGCCAAAATAAAATACATATAAAACTCATTAGCCAATGTAATATGCATGCAGACGTGTTATAAGCCCATTGTAAATCCTTTTCTGTGACTGTCCGTGTGAGTAAGAGGTTTAAGCTGGTCGTAAAAGTGCTTTTTGATAATTTGAGAGATTTTGAATATTTTTATTTTATCAAAGGGAGAAGGTGGCAGCAATTAACATTTAGAAGCGTTTAATAAGTTGATTCAAGAACAAATTTATTAGCTATAAGATATTTTAATTTCAAATGAAAGGGGTGAAGAAAGGTTTGTATTATCCTATATAAGTTGGCGTAGTTACCCTTTAATCCAGTGTGTGTGTTAGCAATTCTGTTCGAATTAAAATTACGAACATTTTCTGTTAGGGACTACGCACTGGCCTCAGACCTGGAGGGTAAGAGGGTAAGAAAGTCTGTTAGAAGGAAAAAGACTTAAAGAGAATCAAATGTCAATCTGCCTTTTCTACATAGACATGATAGTTCTTTAGATATTTTATTAACGTATTCTATTCTTTTTCTATATTGGCCCGATGTTTGCATCACAACCGTTTGACGGTCTCGGCCGCTGCAACCAATGTCCGCCAGTCGTTTCTGCTCCGTGCGAGCTGGCACCAGCTTGGAAATGTCTTTCCGCACCTGGTCGTCCCACCTTAGAAATGGTCGTCCCACCTTGACTTGTCCCAGTTCTTTCGCATTCCTCTTGTAGACCATTGCTGGAGCTTGTTCATTCATACGGGTAACATGTTCCATCCAGCTCAGCCGCTGTTGCTTTATGCGCTTAACCAGACAGGTGTCCCCATAGAGCTCATACAGTTCGTCATTCCTTCGGATGCGAAAATCCTCGCCAACTCTCAAAGGTCCATAAGTCCTGCGAAGAATCTTTCGCTCGAAAACGCCAATCGCCGCCTCATCCGCTGATGATATTGCACATGCTTCTGCGCTGTATTGCAGTACTGGAATGATATGCGACTTATATAGGGCTTATTTTGTTCTTCGCTTGAGGTCTCTGCTCTTAAGCTCCCTACTTAGCCCGTAGTAGCATCGGTTTGCGCGCGTGATTCTTCTTCGGTTTTCCAGGCTAAACGGTTATCACCGTTCCGAGGTAGACAAAGTCCTCTACAACTATAATGTTGCAACAGATTACCCAAGGCGCGTGGACTTCTTTTTCGAAGGCACTAGGTACTTCGTCTTGCCCTCGTTTACCTCGAAAGCTTTTCTTTTTATACCCTGTACCCATTAAAAATGGGTAAAAGGGGATCATGAAGTTGTGGGAATGTATGTAACAGGGAGAAGGAAACATTTTCGACCCTATAAAGTATATATATTCTTGATCAGCATCAACAGCCGCGTTGATTTAGCCATGCCCGTATGTCCGTCTGTCAGTCCGTCCTTCTGTCCGTCCGTCTGTCTGTATGAACGCGTCGATCTCAGAGACTATAAGAGATAGAGACCCAAATTGCATGAACATAGGTGTATACCGTACCCTGATCGAGTTTGTTTCAGATTTACAAAGTTCCCCCTCTCCCCCCTTAAATCGCAAAAAACTGTCAGAGGCACAATTTTAAAGTTACAAGATCATGGCTTAGTATATTTTATCTTTGGCGGTATATCTATCTATTGTGAAAAGCGCGACATGATCCGAGCAAAAACACCAAAGTTATTCACTAAACAAATTTTTATTTTTGCTATTTCAATTGAGATTAATATTTCGGCCTCTTATTCCTTTGCGAATGTTGTTGTTTTAAAAAGCAACACAATAACCAATACTAGCATAAAGAAAAAAGGAAACAACACGGCAGGTGCGCTTGTTGTTGGTATTTGAACTCTCTTTAAGTTTTTTTTTT
Source organism: Lordiphosa stackelbergi (assembly GCA_018904235.1). NCBI lineage: Eukaryota > Metazoa > Arthropoda > Insecta > Diptera > Drosophilidae > Lordiphosa > Lordiphosa stackelbergi. The sequence goes on from JAEIFU010000571.1 coordinate 48,865, forward strand.
TTTTTTAAATTGAAATTGCTGCTTTATATACCATCGAAAGAGCTTGTGTTTTAGAATTTAAGCCCTATTTATAATCATGTTTCATATCAAAGTCTCATGGGTGTTAGCAAAACTCACCCCTATTTTTTGTGTGTGCTTTATCATCAGTTCACTCAATTATTATCCTATTAGGCACAGCTTCACATGTCGTTCCACTAGCCCCACACATCTATCCCAAGCCATTTTCTCCGCTTTCTCAATTAATTAACTGATTTGCAAAAATAATAATTAAACTGTCAGTAGCAACAGAGCAAAGAACCAGCTTCAGCCCCTATCATCCTGTCCAGAACGGGTATATTTTTTCTGTCGAACTTCCGCTCTAAATGTTAAATGCCTCATGGTCAGGACACGTTGGACACACAGACAGGACACCGCCATCGTCCTTGCGCAACACTTAATTAAAATGGCATCCGGTAGAGGCAAGCTGAAAAAATTCCGCATCCTCCTATCACCCTTCCCACAGCCGCTGGAAGATAGTGTGAGTAAGCGAATTCATTTCCCGCTTTTAGCCCGTTGATTGATATGCCAATGAAGCCAGCGCCGCCGTAATGCACAGTGCACAGGGCCAAGAAGCATGGACGAGGAAAAAATTCTAGTTCGTTAGGTCTTATGCAAAATCTGGACAATAGCATGCAAGGGCGGCGCAGTCAGTTGCCGGCCTCGGCATCGGCACAAAATCAACAAAATGCAGATGGTAGGGCCAGATAAATTGCCAAATTGAAGCGGCTTGGGCCAAGTCGAGTTGAGCCTGGAATCCAGAAATGTATTAGCCAAACAGAGGTAGAGATAAAGAAAGAGAGCACCCAAAAATTGTTTCTAAATTTCAGAGATTTTTTCCGCCGTTTGTGTATTGAAAAATTATCGGACAAGCCCAAAACAAAGGCAAACAAAGGCTGTTAAGGTGAAACAAGAAGAGAAGATGCGAGCTGGAATTTAAGATACAGGTATGTTAAGTTCCATTCAATAAAGCCTTTCCCCGATTTATTATAGCTGTTAAGCTTATGTGGAGTAACAAAGACACAAAAATTAATTGAGAATAAATGTTTTTGTGAAATAGCGGTGAGAAGAGATGAGTATCGATATTAGGGGAATCGATTTGTATGGGTGGAAAAAAAACGAACGAGAAAGGCAAAGCTAACTTCGTCTGTACCGAAGTTTTAATACACTTGAAATAGCTTGTCTCAACGGTTAGCGACTTCGACCAAACTTCGTAGATCAGCTTAAAAACATTAAATTTTACCCATGACCGTGTTTGAGAGCAGTAATATTGAGAATAAAACAGTTTTTCTTACTAAAATCCATTTTCCGAACGAACATTTGTATGGCAGCTACAAGAAGTAGTCATCCGATCCGGTCGGTTTTGACATATTAGCAGCGTGCAGTAAAAAGAAGACTCTGTGCAAAGTTTCAGCTCGATATCTCCAAAACTGAGGGACTAGTTCGAGTAGAAACAGACAGACGGACAGACGGACGGACAAAGCTTAATCGACTCAGCTCGTCATGCTGATCAAGAATATATATACTTTATGTGGTCGGAGATGATTCCTTCTATGCGTTGCAAACTTCTGGGCAAAATTATAATACACTTTTCAAGTGTATAACAAAGCGTATAGCAAAAAACGAAATCTACGGTTAATTCTAAGAAAATTTCACCAACAGACCATGGATCTACAATGAATTCCTAGACCGCGCAAATCGACTTCAAATATTTATGTTATATTTTCCCAAAAAAGAAGTTAGAAAGTCGGTGAAGCCCGACTATAACTTACTCTGTATCCCCCAAAGTTTGCACTTATCTGATAAATTTTCGATAGAAGCCACACAAGGTGATAAAGAAGCCATAAAGTGTGTCAAGTGCTGCCCATCACCGTTGAACCGGTGTTACCCAGCAAAAAAATTGGTTTTGCTTATAGCTCGACTATCGTTCGTCCGATCTAAGTCATTCCTTTGGCGAAGCACCTTGTTCCTAAAAATTGTCTGGTGATCCCAAGAAAAATATTTACATTTACATGTAAATCCTTATATTCCTTTTTAGACGACGCATGACTCCCAAACACTAAACTTCTTTAGCAATTCATAATTCAGTATTTATTCACAAAAATCATTAAACCTATTTATTTTAGTCCCTAACATAAACTCCTTCTTCTAATTTCTTTTATGTTTATATATACGCATTCATAGACAAAGGCAAATTCTCCGCAATTAAAAATTCAATGTGATTACGGATGAAGAGTAACTCCAAGATTAGCATAGTAATTAATTTAAATATAAAAGGTGGATAATGTAAGAAAAATGTAAGAATATAAAGTAGATAACAATATGTAGATAATATTAAGGCATGTACTCTAACTTGGTTTTTATGTAGAAAGAAAGTTGGTTATCAAAAAAAATTAATTGGGTAGGTAGATGAAGTATTTCGCATAGGGTAACTTATTCATTTTGTTTTTCTCAGTGTATAAAGGAGTTTAAAATTTTCATACCTAATCAAAGACTTTAATTTGTGAACAGCGAAAACTTCACATGGAGGTTGCACTGTACTCTACTAATATGCAATAATTCAGCCAGCAAACGCATTACCTTTTGTTTACTTTATTTTGTCTACTGGCCAACCTTCATCGGTCGATCAACGGCTGTTCTATATTTAGGCTATGCGTTTGCTTAACATTATTCGGGCGCTCGACCAGCCGATGCGAAGAGAATATCCAAATCAAAACAAACGTAAGGGGGCCATAAAAGGCTGATCTGACTTACCGCTATTCCGCGCTGAAAGTACTTTCGGTCGGACGAGCTGGAAGGTAATTTAGTTGTTGCCTGCAATGATTATAATTATGATTTTGCCACTCTTAGAAGGCCACGATTTGAGATTTTGGGGATGATCAATAACTTTGTTTGGTTGTGATTGGATTAACTTTTTCGGTTTGTACTTTTGTTGGATCAAGTGTTAAGCCAAATACACAAATCAAATTATAAGAATTCAAAATATGTTGATTCTCCCTGCTTCTCTTTTTGTTAACCACTTATCTTCCTTCTTTCACTTATGCCTTATTTGTTGCAAAAAAAAACAATTAAACCCAAAACAAAATCCAGCTGAGGCGTCTGCTAGTTCTCTCTGGCTGCTGATTAAGGTCTTCTCAACTCGACGTCACTATAGGCACCGCTTGGAGCATTTGAATTCGTCTCTTTTCGTGGGCATTGGTGATTTTGGCACGATCTCAGGAGAATCATCCACAAGCGGCACTTCCCAAGTGGTGAAAAATAAAGATTGGTCGGGGCTCGACCTTTGCACCTTTCGGTGTGGACAAGACTTTTTAGCAGGCACTGGAGCTTTTTCGCTCTCCTTCTGGACGAGGGTGGAGGTTAGCTTAGCTAACCCTAGCGGCCACTCCCTGTGAAAAGGCGAGACAAATAAATGAGCGTCTTCTGCTCAAACACAAACATCACTTCAATAATTACCCTTTTATATTTAGGGGCTTGGCACTTTTATTGTGTGGGCAGTCTTCACGATCCGTTGGCACACCAAAAAAATTGATAATTCACTCCGGCTTCTTTACCCTTGCGGGAAAAGTATATTTAAGCGGCAGTGTAATGGATAAGTAACTGTATTTACACAATTTGTATATAGTTACGCTGATGTATATGAGTCGCTCAGAGGTTGTTTCTCTATTGAGTTTTTTCCTTCTTTTCGCGCTCACGTTGTGCTCTGGATGCTGGTACAATTAAATAGGCGGAAGTTAAGCTTGTCAAAAGCCACCTTGCCGCGAATCGGAAATACTGGTGACACGCACTTGTCACTCAGCTGTCACTTGTGAACTATCGAGTTCTTTTAGGGTCAACTCTGATCCAAAGATTTATCGAAATTAATTTTCTTATATTATAAAAGAATTTATTTCTACTTAATGTTCGTTTAGCTAGTTCATATCCATTGTTTTGTTATTTTAATTTCCTAAAATATCAACAACTAAATACACTACTAAAAACTTGCCAATTCATTTGATGCGTTTTCATATAGAATGGTGTTGCCTACTTTTAGGCTTTTCCCTTAAGGGTTCCTTTAGATTTGTTTATCCAAGCGCCACTACAAAAGTTTGCTTTTGTGACCGCCCGCTCTTTGGCTGATCACTTTTTGTTGCCTACTTTGTGGCGCCAGTTTAATTCAATTTTCCAAGGGAATAAACTGCACAGAAAAAAAAAAGAAATATAATTATTATAGCACAAATAAATCTAAGCGTACACAACCGCTAGCTCTTTTGTTTATTTATGTGCAGTAAATCAAATTTCATACATAAAAATTTTAAATCCCCCCGCAAAAAAAAACGAGAGCGTAAGTTAAAGTCGGCTCTAACCGACTTCGATATACCCGTTACTCATGAAAAAACATGTTTAACAGTGTTCCCGCGTACCTTAGTGTGACCATCCAAAAAGTATGCAACATTTTTTTAGGGTGGTAGTGGGGAGGGCTTGGATCACTTTTTTGCTTATAACTTGAGAACCACTCATCCGATCATTATTATTCCTTCAGCAAATCGATCCATTTTGCTAATTACTAACTATCTGTAGAGGGTACGAATCCTCTATCATTAAAACTGTAGGAGATATAACGTTTTTTTCAAATTGCGGTGGCGGGAGGGGGCGTGGACAAAATTTGAAACAAACTTGATCTGCGTGCAGATAAAAGAAGCATTTGTCCCATACATGTCAAACCTCTATCTCTTACCATCTCTGAGATCTAGGTGTTCATACAGACAGACGGACGGACGGACGGACGGACGGACGGACGGACGGACGGACGGACAGACGGACAAGGCTAAATCGACTCGGCTGTTGATGCTGATCAAGAATATATATACTTTATATGGTCGGAAATGATTCCTTCTGCCTGTTACATACATTTGCACGACTTTAGTATACCCTTTTTACTCTACGAGTAACGGGTATAAAAATATGGATTGGCCATAACAAATCGATGACCACAAATTTGATATGAATTGTTATTCATCAATAATGGGGAAATAATGGACTTTTTGACACCCAATTATGGGTGGGAGAAATGGTTATGCTGGTACTGTTTAAGATACAAGTTCGATAGTTTATTCATGTCTTTCCAATTATAAATTACACAACACGATCTGTGCAAACACCCGCAGAATATTTAGAACGTAATTGTGTGCAAAATTAAGTAAGGCTGGAATAAATCTTTTAATTTTTAGGGACAAAGATAATAGCAATTTTTCATTAAAAAATACAAGTTGCCTCTTTAAGCTTTCTGTGCCTCGTTTAAACCAACGAGATATTTCTTAGAAGAGAAATGATGACCAAAACTGTGCCTACAAATTGAAAGTCATTCAAGCTATGAACTGGGATATAATAAGTGTGGGATTTTTTTCTAATTTAACGCTAATATTAAACAAGTGTGAACAGGTTCAAAGGTTAACCACATTCAGCCAGTTCCAACTTGAGTAAAAACGTTCTCATAAGAAACATAAACGACCAAACGAACGATCACCAAATATTCAGCTTTTAGCTAAATCTTCAAGGCAGGCATGCTTTCTGGAGCGAAAGTTACAGCTGGTTCCAAATATCTCCAGTCATTAAAGCAGGAGCCGGCAAAGCACACTCAGTGGCGTAGCGAGGGGCGGCAATTTCTGGTAGCTACACGGGCGGCAAATTTTTGGAGCGGCAAATTTCAGTTGCAGCAAATTTAAGGGCCGGCAAATAATTTCAAAATGTATATTGATTGTCTCTAAAATTAATTCATAGTGGTATTCCTGAAGGTTATTTAGACTCTGCTGTTATTTTAACATGAAGAACGTTGCAAGATTGTGCTCTTCAAGATTTAGTAATAAAATAAATATTTATTGAATGCATTTTACTTACGATTCAGTTTGAAGGGATTACAGATCAGTGGACTATAATGGACGGAGTCAAAAATTCTGCAGTTTTTAGACCCTGTGTTTGACTTAATCAAAGATGTTGGGGATTCCATATCTTCCAATATTTCATTCTGCTTTTTTCTTATCAAGCCCTTCCAATATATTGATTATGTTATGAAGGGCGTATGCAGGGGGGTGCTGATTTGAAGTATGCTTTGAAAATTTCTTATGAAAGTCCGCGTCTTATAAAGTCCTATTTGTGTGATAGAAACCAAGCAGTGGTATCGGGGTCTTGTATGTCAGGTTTCTTAAGTCTTACTCGTGTTGTCCCTCAAGGTTCTGTCCTTGGACCTTTACTCTTCTCTGTGTATATCAACGACCTTCCTGATTGTTTAAAAGGCTGTAATGTCCACTTGTATGCTGATGACGTACAACTTTATGTAAGTCGACCGTTGCGTGAATTGAATGAGTGTGTAAGAATTTGTAATAGGGATCTCGTGGAAATTAGCGAGTGGGCTAAAGCGAATGGTTTGGGGTTAAATCCCAAAAAGTCGAAATGTGTAGTAATCTACAAGAAGGCTCTTAATGTCAGTGATCTGCCTAAGCTGACAATAAACAATGTTCCGCTGGAATATGCTAAGGATACCACTAACCTGGGAATCCAATTTAATAATACTCTAACGTGGGGCGACATTCGGGTTGGTTAGGCAGTTGTCGCTTACTCAAAATCTCATTCCTCCTCATCTCAGGCTTTTGGTTGCTAGAACATGTGTCATCCCGACTCTATTCTACGGAGTGGAAATATTTGGTAGTAGTGACGCAACCAGTATGCAAAGGCTTAAGGTGGCATTTAACTCCATCGTAAGATATGTATTCAATCTTGGTAGTAGAGACCATATCTCGCAATTCGCAAAACAAATTCTTGGCCTTGACTTAGAGTCGTGGATCAGACTTCGCACATTATTATTATTCCATAAGATTCTAACGACAAAAGAGCCTCACTATTTATTTCAAAATATACAACTTGCTGTTTCAACTCGAACGAAAAACATAGTTAGTCAGCGCGTAAGATTAACCAGCTCCGAAAAACATTTTTTCATTCAATCTGCCCGCTATTGGAATAACCTGCCATATAAAATTAAGTCTATTGGGAACTCAATGCATTTTAAATCTCAGTGAACTAATCATCTCAAAAGACAAACATAGATTAAATGAAAGTTTTAGAAAAGTTTAGTATTTTATTAGGGTTGTTAGGATTAAATTTAATGTATTTTTATTTTTTATATATATTTTATTTATTTTTATGTATTTTGTATATCATCTTTTGTGATCTCTATGTTTTTGTGACCAATGCGCCAATTTATAGTACCTATGTATCTGTAGCGTTGGGATAAAACCGAAATAAAATTAAATTAAAAATTAAACAAAAGTTGTGTCAACTGTGAACAATAATTAAAAAAACGAGATAGGCAAAGCAAACTTCGTCTGTACCGAAGTTTTGAAACACTTAAACTAGCTTGTCAGAACTGTTAGCGTTAATAATACCCATGACCGTGTTTGAGAGCTATAATATTGAGAACAACCCAGTTTTTCTCACTAAAACCCATTTTTCGAACGAACATTTGTATGTCAGCTACAAGAAGTAGTCATCCGATCCGATTGTTCCTTCTATGATTCCTTCTATGCGACGCAAACTTCTGGGCATAATTATGATACACTTTTCAAGTGTATAAAAATAGATTTTATCAAAAAATAATCCACATTTTCCATATTAAAAACCAAAAATAACTATCCTATGAGCAAAATCAGAAAGTTGTATTTGAATATACTTTTTAATCATTACAGAATGAGTGATTTAATACTTTCTTACAAAGAAAAAAATGTGCAGGACCATCTTATGTTCTCATCTTTGCCACTGAGATCGAACGGATGGACTTCCACAGTTTGGTTTATGTTGTGTTTCCAAAAAAACGCAGTTCAATAATATCAGCCACCAGTAAAAGCCTCTGCAGGCAGACTACAGAGAAAGTTATTTTGGAGTAAAAAACTAAATTCTATTCGCATTTGCCATCTAACCAGAAAACTATGTTCGACCTCGAAATAATTTTTCTTTTGGTCCATAGAAGTTACTTTTTTTTTTTTTAAATATTGGTGGTGGAGATATGTAGGCTTTTAAGAAAAAATTTTTCGCCTGCGTCGCATCATTCTTATATATCCCACAGCAAACGAATTTTTTTTCCAATAATACTTAACGATGTTTATGATAGCAAGTTTAGCAAATTATAACCCTCGAACATTTCAGGTTTTTGTCATCCTTAATCAAAGTACTGCGTGCGTCCCTTTATGTTACAGAGAAGTGTTTGATGCAAAGAATAGGAAAAACTCTTGCCGGCTTGCACCACTCACAGAAACACGTTGCGCGAAAATATCAGTCCTGACTCTCCAGGTGCTCGGAGACAACTGACCAGCTGATCGTTCGTTAGCTAGAAACGCTCTCTACCGAATCCAGTCGTTGCGCGCACGCTTCGAGGTACAGTCGTCTAGATTTTGCTATTTTTTCAGTATAAAAATCACATCTTAGTCACAAATAAGAATAAACGTTGAGCATTAGGAGTTTTTATTGCAGTTCAAGGTTGGATAAAAGTACTCAAATGATGTAGACCGCTTTTGTTTTTTGTGCAGACTGTGTGTTAAAAATAAAATTTTGGATAAAAAAGAGTGGGCGTCGTAGAACTCCCGATACGAGCGAAGCTCTTTAAGATGGATAGTCACTGTTTTAGTCACTGATTAAGTCAGTGTTTGGTCACCGTTTTGGTCACTGTTTTAGTCACTGTTTGGTCACTGTTTTAGGCACTGTTTTAGGCACTGTTTTAAGCACTGTTTTTTGCATGCAAAACAACAATTAATAATACTCTCAAGAAGAGGTAAGTTTACTTAATTGTGAGTATAGCGTTTATTTTTGATCCGATTTTGATGACCAAGTGCAAAAAATATTTGTAAGAGATTTCCCCATCCTGTCAATATCTGAGACCTGAGCAATTGTTCTGGTAAGATTGAAAAAAAACTTAAAAAAGGCAGCAAAAAATTAAAAATTATCAAAATTTTTTCAAAAATCCAACTTTGAAGTGCTATAGCTTCGTCATTTATAATTGGATTTTAAATAACTGTCGTTTGTTACAGTTTGTACAAATAGGTTGACTAAAACCAGAGAAAAAGGCGTTTTAGTAGACCTATCTATTTTCAAAACACTAAAATTGGAAATTTAGCTATATCTCAAAAACCGTACTACTTTCCACATATCCGAGAGCAGATTTGAATTCAGAGTGAAATTTTACATGGGAATCAATTGCTATAAGTGCCGGATACAAAAACTTTTCAAACATATTCCCCCATTGTTTAACAGGTGTATGTGCAAAGGGAGACAATAAATTGTTTTTTTAGTCTACATTGAATCATTATACGAATAATATGTTAATCACATCTTATATTTATTAAAAAAATGCTTCGAATTTTGTTATATTATTAACCAATAACTATATAAAAGCAATGTGTCAGAGCTTAATTAGCGGATTTAAAAAATATTTTACAACCTGATACCGGATTAATAACAGTGGTTTGAAGTAATGCTCTAAATTGTTGAAAAAAACTGGGGTTCTAAATAAGAATCATCCTAAGAGACATTCGATTCAGTCTTTATAATTTTATAGTTTTAACAAAGACATTAGAATATGAAGATGAGTAACGCCATACGATTTTTTTGCACACTATTTTCCGGTGCTGGCTTTTCAACTGGCTTTTGGCTCTCTTCAAATTTTTTCAAAAGCCAGAGAAAGAGGGCGCTCTAGAGCCAGCCACTACTTTAAGCAATTATCATTACTTCGCTAATTTCGCCCTTCATGACTACAGCCACAAAACCCATTTGACAATTTGCCTCCACTTGCTTTTGCTTTGCTTAGTTTGCTTGAAAAGTTTTTTGTTTTGTTTGTTCTTTTTTCCATGTGGCTCCTTGGTGGCGCTTGGAAAAGGGTTAAACGTGGCGTATGCGTAACTAATTGCTTTGACCAGCAACTAACAGGAGCAGCTTTGTCACTGGGGTTTGGGCTTTGGGTAAGTGAGAAAGGGAAACGGGCAATAGGGAGTCATTTAAACGTTGCCAATTTGAAGGCACTCGACGAGACCAGAACGAGAATGCTGGCTGGCACTAAAGTGCGACCCCAAACGCACATGTTGCAAATTGTCGCACATAATGCGCGAGTGAAAATGGCAAACAAAGCTTATAAAAATAGAAAAGGTACACTGAAAACAATTGGAAATAAGATAAGCTTTGTTTCAGTTCAATATAGACCAGATGACAGTGCAAATGCTTACAGATTTAAGCTGAAAAGATACAGCTTTTACTGCTCAAACTAAAATGGCATAACAAATTTGGCTTGAATTTCCTGTCTCAGAATAAGTAATTTTTATAACCTTGGAGAGGGTATATTCAAATATTCCGGATGTTTTGTAACGTTGAAGAGGAAGCATCTCCTTTCCGTCTGTTTCTATGCTATCTCCACCGTCACTTTTAAAGCCATCATAACCTAACTTTGCACGAAGACTTTTGGTACAAATACGCTGCACATTTGTCGGAACCGGCCGGATCGGATGACTAAAGCATATAGCTCCGATAGGGACGATCAGAGATAAACTATTTTGTCTTCAACGCAATCGTCCCAAAATCTCGTATATATAAGTTCTCTATGCTTTCAAATTGTAGTAATATATTTGGTAAAGTTATATGCTGAAAAACTTCCGAAAAATATTTCCTCGATGAACTGCTAATTCTGAAGAATTTTCGTGCAAAAAAGGCGGCCATCCATGGTTTTTTTAAATGAATTTTGAAATAAGCAATTTTCGCACCAAAAAGGGATATGCTTTTCGTCAATTGTCAAATAAATAATAAACGAAAGCGCCCTTGCTCGACTTTGATATGTCCGCAATTCAGAGGAAGATATGTGTTTCAGCCTTACTTAAAGTTCAATAGCAGAGCACCAACGTTATTGTTAACTTATTGAAAACATCTGGGCTGTAGGGGGGTGCATGGCATAACGCCCAGTGTCATAGCGCCCGCGGGCTTTATGTCATTTTTCTTGTGGGCCTTATGACACTATGAGAGGGCATTAACGCCCGAACCTAATAATAATGAAATACCTGGTATAAATAGCCGCCCAGCATAATTTCTTGTGAGAATAGACTGCTCAATAACGTAAAAAGCGGCGCAGGCAAAAATTTTTTTATTTTTTAATCGCGCGATTTTTATGTAAAAAAATTTTTGCTTGCGCTTTTAATAAAGTAAATTTAAATACAAAATTGTGTTAACATTTCATTTAAACATTATTGATATACTTTGATTTGGCTGTCTACTATTTGCCTGCAATATGGGCAGAGCAATAGAAACTTCGCCGCTTTAATTTTCATCTTTTTGTAGCACTCAAAACATATTTTGAAGTGGCTACAAGGTAATAGTACCACATCACGCGGAGTTTCAAGGCAAATTATACATTTAAGAACTTCAACCATTTGACTGAAGTGTAAAGTATTGTCCTCATCTTCATCTCCAGTATTGTCTGAGCATGACTGCTCTTCAAATGTGGTGTCTCACCTAATCAAATCATTTTTTTGATTAATTAGGCTGCCAAAAAACTCGTTTAAAGATATTGTTGCGCTCTCCAAGTCCCTGAGAAGCTCTTCTATTTTGTTGTCCTTGAGATAACACATTAAACTGTACTTTTAATAACGGTACTTTCATTGATTCTTGATAAACTTTGCAAGTTTTAAGAAATTGAGGGCGTTTTGACACAGATTGAAAATGTCATAAGGCCCACGGGCGCTGTGACATTTTCGGTGCGGGTGATGTGACACTTTTAAATGTGTCATAGCGCCCGCGGGCCTTTTTTTTTTTTTTTGGCCAGCAATTTTAATTAAAAGTTAAATTTTTAATCACAGCAACTTCAAAAATATTGTCAGTCTAACTGGTTGTAGAATTTTTAGTAAAACCAAACTCAGCTCTCAGAGCACATCAAAATATATTCAGGCAGTAAAACATTTACAAAATCAACAATAAAATTATTTTTACAAAAAAATTACAAAAAAATGGTGAAACGCAGAAAGCAACCAGCGAGAGCAGCCAGCGAAAGCAACAGCAGCAACTGCAGCAGACCAAACGATACTCCGGAGCCGGATCGTTGCGCCTTCTGTCTCTATCCCATTCAGAATCCCGCAAAATTGAGTTGCAATCATACCTTTTGCAAGGTTTGCCTGGACACCTATCTTGAGGGCCGCAACTGGGTAGCCAATAACTGTCCTCTGTGTCGTCACCCAATCGAAGCTCCACAGAAGAAGAACATGACTTGCCTAATGTTATTACTGCTCATGATGCTAAGTTTTATATCCTTCTATATTTTTTTGATATTCTGGTAGACTAATTGTTCGTGGGGAAACAAAACTGTCCGATGTGTCGTCACCCAATCGAAGCTCCACAGAAGAAGAAGAAGATGATTTGCCTAATGTTATTACTGCTCATGATGCTAAGTTTTATATCCTTCTATTTTTTGTTGATATTCTGGTAGACTAATTGTTCGTGGGGATTTCTTAAGAGTTTGGTTCATTAAATTAAAATGTTATAAATATTGTTGCTTTGTGAATGGGATCCTTTGTTCATTTCAATTAACTTTTTTAGCCAGCCAGCTTAGTTGCATATAATTAGTTTTTCAACTAGATAAGAAGGCGCACACACACACACATACACACAAAGGACACAAAAAACTCTTTTGTCCAGAGAAAGTTTGCTTTTGTGACCGCCCGCTCTTTGGCTGATCACTTTTTGTTGCCTACTTTGTGGCGCCAGTTTAATTCAATTTTCCAAGGGAATAAACTGCACAGAAAAAAAAAAAAGAAATAGAATTATTATAGCACAAATAAATCTAAGCGTACACAACCGCTAGCTCTTTTGTTTATTTATGTGCAGTAAATCAAATTTCATACATAAAAATTTTAAATCCCCCCGCAAAAAAAAAAAATATGGATTGGCCATAACAAATCGATGACCACAAATTTGATATGAATTGTTATTCATCAATAATGGGGAAATAATGGACTTTTTGACACCCAATTATGGGTGGGAGAAATGGTTATGCTGGTACTGTTTAAGATACAAGTTCGATAGTTTATTCATGTCTTTCCAATTATAAATTACACAACACGATCTGTGCAAACACCCGCAGAATATTTAGAACGTAATTGTGTGCAAAATTAAGTAAGGCTGGAATAAATCTTTTAATTTTTAGGGACAAAGATAATAGCAATTTTTCATTAAAAAATACAAGTTGCCTCTTTAAGCTTTCTGTGCCTCGTTTAAACCAACGAGATATTTCTTAGAAGAGAAATGATGACCAAAACTGTGCCTACAAATTGAAAGTCATTCAAGCTATGAACTGGGATATAATAAGTGTGGGATTTTTTTCTAATTTAACGCTAATATTAAACAAGTGTGAACAGGTTCAAAGGTTAACCACATTCAGCCAGTTCCAACTTGAGTAAAAACGTTCTCATAAGAAACATAAACGACCAAACGAACGATCACCAAATATTCAGCTTTTAGCTAAATCTTCAAGGCAGGCATGCTTTCTGGAGCGAAAGTTACAGCTGGTTCCAAATATCTCCAGTCATTAAAGCAGGAGCCGGCAAAGCACACTCAGTGGCGTAGCGAGGGGCGGCAATTTCTGGTAGCTACACGGGCGGCAAATTTTTGGAGCGGCAAATTTCAGTTGCAGCAAATTTAAGGGCCGGCAAATAATTTCAAAATGTATATTGATTGTCTCTAAAATTAATTCATAGTGGTATTCCTGAAGGTTATTTAGACTCTGCTGTTATTTTAACATGAAGAACGTTGCAAGATTGTGCTCTTCAAGATTTAGTAATAAAATAAATATTTATTGAATGCATTTTACTTACGATTCAGTTTGAAGGGATTAAAGATCAGTGGACTATAATGGACGGAGTCAAAAATTCTGCAGTTTTTAGACCCTGTGTTTGACTTAATCAAAGATGTTGGGGATTCCATATCTTCCAATATTTCATTCTGCTTTTTCTTATCAAGCCCTTCCAATATATTGATTATGTTATGAAGGGCGTATGCAGGGGGGTGCTGATTTGAAGTATGCTTTGAAAATTTCTTATGAAAGTCCGCGTCTTATAAAGTCCTATTTGTGTGATAGAAACCAAGCAGTGGTATCGGGGTCTTGTATGTCAGGTTTCTTAAGTCTTACTCGTGGTGTCCCTCAAGGTTCTGTCCTTGGACCTTTACTCTTCTCTGTGTATATCAACGACCTTCCTGATTGTCTAAAAGGCTGTAATGTCCACTTGTATGCTGATGACGTACAACTTTATGTAAGTCGACCGTTGCGTGAATTGAATGAGTGTGTAAGAATTTGTAATAGGGATCTCGTGGAAATTAGCGAGTGGGCTAAAGCGAATGGTTTGGGGTTAAATCCCAAAAAGTCGAAATGTGTAGTAATCTACAAGAAGGCTCTTAATGTCAGTGATCTGCCTAAGCTGACAATAAACAATGTTCCGCTGGAATATGCTAAGGATACCACTAACCTGGGAATCCAATTTAATAATCTCTACGTGGGGACCTCGAAAGTGTCCGGGAGACATTCGGGTTGGTTAGGCAGTTGTCGCTTACTCAAAAACTCATTCCTCCTCATCTCAGGCTTTTGGTTGCTAGAACATGTGTCATCCCGACTCTATTCTACGGAGTGGAAATATTTGGTAGTAGTGACGCAACCAGTATGCAAAGGCTTAAGGTGGCATTTAACTCCATCGTAAGATATGTATTCAATCTTGGTAGTAGAGACCATATCTCGCAATTCGCAAAACAAATTCTTGGCCTTGACTTAGAGTCGTGGATCAGACTTCGCACATTATTATTATTCCATAAGATTCTAACGACAAAAGAGCCTCACTATTTATTTCAAAATATACAACTTGCTGTTTCAACTCGAACGAAAAACATAGTTAGTCAGCGCGTAAGATTAACCAGCTCCGAAAAACATTTTTTCATTCAATCTGCCCGCTATTGGAATAACCTGCCATATAAAATTAAGTCTATTGGGAACTCAATGCATTTTAAATCTCAGTGAACTAATCATCTCAAAAGACAAACATAGATTAAATGAAAGTTTTAGAAAAGTTTAGTATTTTATTAGGGTTGTTAGGATTAAATTTAATGTATTTTTATTTTTTATATATATTTTATTTATTTTTATGTATTTTGTATATCATCTTTTGTGATCTCTATGTTTTTGTGACCAATGCGCCAATTTATAGTACCTATGTATCTGTAGCGTTGGGATAAAACCGAAATAAAATTAAATTAAAAATTAAACAAAAGTTGTGTCAACTGTGAACAATAATTAAAAAAACGAGAAAGGCAAAGCAAACTTCGTCTGTACCGAAGTTTTGATACACTTGAACTAGCTTGTCAGAACTGTTAGCGTTAATAATACCCATGACCGTGTTTGAGAGCGATAATATTGAGAACAACCCAGTTTTTCTCACTAAAACCCATTTTTCGAACGAACATTTGTATGTCAGCTACAAGAAGTAGTCATCCGATCCGATTGTTCCTTCTATGATTCCTTCTATGCGACGCAAACTTCTGGGCATAATTATGATACACTTTTCAAGTGTATAAAAATAGATTTTATCAAAAAATTATCCACATTTTCCATATTAAAAACCAAAAATAACTATCCTATGAGCAAAATCAGAAAGTTGTATTTGAATATACTTTTTAATCATTTTGATTTTTTTTTTTTTAATTTTCAGAAAATTATTTTTCTATAATTAAGAAAATCGCCCTAAAATTGAAATCGCCCTAAAATTTAGAAAATATTTCTAGATTTAAGATAATTTTTTCTGAATTTTAGAAAAGTTGCCCTAAAATTGAATTTTTTAGAAAATACTTTCTAAAATCTAGAAAAATTTTTTTTTTTCTAAATTTTAGGGTGAATTTGCTTTATTGCCTTTTCTAATTTTTAGGGTAATTTCACCGTTGATTTTAGAAAATATTTGTTAAAAATTTAGGGTGTTTTGCCCTTACATTAAGAAAATAAACCCTAATTTTTAGAAAGTTTTTCTAAATCCTTCGACCTTTTTAAACATGTTTGCGAAATTGCATTGCGCTATGCTGCCGTTCGGTGTTAACGACGGAGACATCAACGTGAGAGCATTTGTTTACACACACATATGTACATTCGCAATGGTGGTGAGCAAGTTATTGATTTGTTTGCAAGTTATTGTTTGAGTTGCAGCATGTAGTAATCGATTGACTGCCGATTGCTCTCTATCGATAGCTAGCAATGCGATAGTAATCGTAAACACGGACTAAGTAAGCTGTCAAAAAAAGTTGTGTGTGTGTGTCAAGAAGAAATGGAGGAAATTTTGAATGAGCTGGGTGGGGACACCTTTCTGCAAATCTTCCAAGGTAAGTACATGAAATTAAAATTGTGTGTATAAATATATACATATACATACATATGTACTTTTTTTTTAGAAGCCAACTTTAGTGTAGATACACTGAAGTGTCTGCAGTGGGAGCAGCTTCGACGCGAAATTCCTATCGAATTGGTTGGCCCGGGGATAATATTTTTTGCCCGCTTGCAAAAATGGCAAAGTCATGTAAGTAGATGTATTATGTAATATGCATATGTAATAATGTATTAAGCGCCGAATACACCTAACAATTTTTTGCGCAAAATGCTAATGTGTGTTAGTAATATACGTACACGCATATCGTGCGTGTGATGCATACACCCATATTTCACTTACACACATAAGCTTTTTGCTTCGGCGCTTCAGGCAAGACGTCATTACTTTGTGTGTGTGGAAGTGTTTAATTCTTTCAAAGCGATCAGTTTTTTATATATATGTATGAATATAGATAATATGTACTCATTATTTGTATGCGTGCACATGTTAGTAAAAATGTTCGTGCACATTGTAAACACGGAGTGTGCGTTCAATCAAATTTGTATCAAGAATACCGCCTGCGACTGTGGCATGGAAATAGCATGCGCCACAGTTTCTCCTTGAAGCCGCCATAGGTTGCTGAGGAGAGACAATTGCGTACAGTCACTCCCCCTTGGCCTGTTCTTTTTTTCTGGCAGCCATGTACACACTGGGCTCGACATGCGTTACCCTTGTCAGTATTTTTATCACCATTTCAACAGCTCTTGTGATCAAAGTTAAGACATGATCTTCCATTCTCACACATTACATTACTAAGTGAATAAAAAAACAATCAAACCTTGGGAATACAAGAGGAATCAATGAAATCGCTGATATTTTTATACAGTTGAAAAGTGTATTATAATTTTGCCCAGAAGTTTGTAACGCATAGAAGGAATCATCTCCGACCACATAAAGTATATATATTCTTGACAGCATGACGAGCTGAGTCGATTAAGCTTTGTCCGTCCGTCTGTCCGTCTGTCTGTTTCTACGCGAACTAGTCCCTCAGTTTTGGAGCTATCGAGCTGAAACTTTGCACAGATTCTTCTTTTTACTCCACGCTGCTAATATATCGGAACCGACCGGATCGGATGACTACTTCTTGTAGCTGCCATATAAATGTTCGTTCGAAAAATGGGTTTTAGTGAGAAAAACTGTTTTGTTCTCAATATTACTGCTCTCAAACACGGTCATGGGTAATATGTCAAGTTTTTAAGCTGATTTGCGAAGTTTGGTCGAAGTCGCTAACCGTTGTGACAAGCTATTTCAAGTGTATCAAAACTTCGGTACAGACGAAGTTAGATTTGCCTTTCTCGTTTGTTTTTTAATTCGAAAATCAAAATTAATTTTCAAATTAATTTTCAGAACAATGAAAAGGTGCCTCTAGACAACGATGACGTCAATGTTCCTCTAATATTATCCACGAGTCCAAAGGCAAAACTGCTGTTGGAAAGCTTCCGCCAAAACAAGGTGCTGTCGCCTAAATATAGGAAGGAGCTCAGCCATATTATTGCAGAGCACATGGTAATAAGGGAAATTCAACCAAAACAAGGTCTGTTGAAGAATATATCAGAACAAATAAAAGATTTGTTTGATTCAGAAACTCCAGTAAGTTAAATTTTACACCATTTGCCCAATTATTATAAATGTTTATTATTCGCACTTTAATATTCTATATGTTCTAGGATACATACTTCTTAAAATTGAAAGGGAAGAAGCCAGGAGGATTGCTCTATAGCAATTATTATAATTTAAAGGCTAAATATAACGAACGTACTCCAAAAACGCACAGAAGCGACAGTAAGCAAGAGTAAACAAAGTTATTTTTCCTGTGTTTGTTTTTCTTTTATTATATAATCGTACATTGTATTTTTATTTTCAGATTGAAGCCGATTTCGAAATTTGGTGTCCAATTTCAGCGCAAAATTAATTGAAAAGTGGAAAACGTTTAAAGTCCAGGTTTGGCCTATTCTCATAGCCAAAACTCGGGAGAAACAAAGTTTGAATTTTGTAAAAAACTTTGAGAATCAAACCAACGGTAAATAATTTTAATTGTTCCCTAAAATGATTAAAACTCGGTGTACCCTTAAAACATAGTATTAAAAGTTATTTGCAATACGTTTCAATATTGCAATATGTTTCAGAATCTGAAAAATAAATTTTAAACCCTTTTTTTTACTCTTCACCAAGGGTACACTGAGTATAACTCGAATATCAACTTTGCTTGCAGTTTGCGCATTTTATACAAAACTTTGAAATTAAACCATTAGTTTTAAGCAAATCAAAGTGCTTAGCAGAAAATTCAAATTTTTTTCAAGGAGATCTCCGAGCTGTTTAACAACACTCAAAATATTACGTGTTATTTGTATGCATAACTGCGTAATGTAATTTATAAAAGTAACTTTGTTATCTATTCGTATCAGCCTGAGTTTAAGGCTCACGAAATAAAAGAAATTTGCTTTTATGGAGACGAAATTATTTTTTTGTGCATACAACTGGAAACTATATACAGCTCACACTTAACATGCTATGAGCTTATAAGCAAAAATGAGTTTTATCTTATTAAACTAAATGATTTAAGTTATCCTCCCACAGAAATGCGTAAATTATGTAATAAAACATATATTAAACCCAAATTTTATTTTTAAGTAATAGAATAAGTCGTAGAACAAGGTCTAGTTCTAAGAATGTGAATGAATAATAAATCTAATTTTATAAAATAACCATGTTTTTTTAGAAGCGAAAACTATGTAATAAAACCTATACTAAACCTAAATTTTATTTTTAAGTAGTAAAATAAGTCGTAGAACTAAGTCTAGTTCTAAGAATGTGAATGAACAATAAATCTAATTTAATAAAATAACCATGTTTTTTTAGAAGTCTTTCTATTTTTTTGATAATTTCTGTATAAACTTTAAACAATTTGGTATGTTTTTGCTATTATGTTATATGCCTTAAGCTAAAGTTACCTACAATTAATAAACAATTTTCTATTTTCAGGACATTTGAACCAATATTGGATTACTCACTCATTAATTTTAAAGCTATTATGCTCCAAAATTTGAGAAATATTATCTTATTTTTATAAAAAATATTTTTCAAAAATATTGCACTATTAAAAAAAATAAAGTAATAAATTTTAGAAATCACTTTCTAGTTTTTAAGGCATAAGCCCTAAATTTCAGAAAAATAACCGTATTATTTAGAAAATTCTTTTTTACTTTTTAGGGCATTTCACCATAAATTTTAGAAAAATTTTCTAATTTCTTAGAAAAATTGCCCTAAAATGTAGAATACATTTTCTATTTTTTAAGGCATTTCACCCTAAATTTTAGAAAAATTAACATCCTTTTTAGAAAACACTTTCTAGTTCTTAGGGCATTTTACCCTAATTTTCAGAAAAATAACCGTATTATTTAGAAAGTTCTTTTTTACTTTTTAGGGCATTTCACCATAAATTTTAGAAAAATGTTCTAATATCTTAGAAAAATTGCCCTAAAATTTAGAACAAATTTTCTATACTTTAAGGCATTTCACCCTAAGTTTTAGAAAAATAATTTCTAAAATTTTTAGAAAAGCTTTTCTTAAAAATAAGGCGAGTCGCCTTTGGCCCTTTTTTTAGGGCGATTTTCTAAAAATTAGGGCGAAAACGGCAGTTTTTAGGGCGAGTTGTTTTCTGAAGCAGAAATGAATAGACACTCCGTCAGTAACACTTCTGCTTTGAGATACCGAATGGCTTCTTCATCGAACTATTATCGGAACTACGTCGTACTTTTCAAAATATTTTATAAATAGCCGAGTCTCTATTGAGTAATAGGCACATTGTTGCAGATCAGAGGTGCTCAGAACTCAGAAAAAGAAAATATTTCCGAAACAATAACAACCACAAGAAATAGAAATAGAAAACCGTTTATTGTGTGTGTGATAGTGGAGGGCTGATGCACCCCAAATCTACGCTTAAGACAACGCAACATATTTGTTAATATTGATTTGCAAGAGGAATATTAGATAAAGAGAAAAGAGAAAACATAAGAACTACACTCAAAAAAACAAACAGTCCAAATCGCCCTAAATTTAGAAATTCGCCCTAAAAAGGGGTCAAAGGCGACTCGCCTTATTTTTAAGAAAATGCTTTTCTAAAAAATAGAAAATTGTGTTCTAGATTTCAGGGCAATTTTCTAAAAAACTTAGACAATTTTTGCTGTTAGGTCGATTTAAAATTCCCAAGCGGTTATGGCAGCGTTGGCTTGAGGAAGCGCTGACAGTAAAGATTAAAAAAGTTTTAGGGGGAGGTTGGGTAAAACCGACCACAACCAACCCGTGTGGTTGTGTTTTTAAATCCACCCCGACCCAAACCCTTCGGTTTTTTGGCTTTGTACCATCCTCCCCCATCACCACCACCAGCACCACCCCTCATACCAACCCACTTTTTCTAAGCTAAAGTATATAATTAATTTAGAAATAAGCATTAACAATTTTTATACCTTGGAGAGGGTATATTAAAATTGTCCAGATGTTTGTAACGCACAGAAGGAAGCATCTCCGACCACATAAAGTATATATATTCTTGATCAGCATGACGAGCTGAGTTGATATAGCCATGTCCGTCTGTCCGTCTGTCCGTCCGTCCGTCTGTCCGTCTGTCCGTCGTCCGTCCGTCTGTTTCTATGCTATCTCCTCCGTCAGTTTTAAAGCTATCTCAACCAAACTTTGCACGAAGTCTTTTGTTATAAATACGCTGCACATTTGTCGGAACCGGCCGGATCGGATGACTATAGCATATAGCTGCCATAGGAACGATCGGTTGAAAAAGGAGTTCTAGTGAGAAAAACTTTTTTGTTTCCAATGCTATCGCTATTAAACCACGTATTTATCAGTTTTTTATGTTTTCACATAATTTCAGCAAGTTTTATGCAAATCGGGCAACTATATAGTATAGCTGCCATACAAAAATAGATCTGAAAAAAAGTTTTAGTAAGAAAACTTTTTTGTTTTCAATGCCATCGCTCCCAAACTCGTTACTGATCAATTTGATATGCTAACACACAATTGTGTTAAGTCTGATCCAAATCGGATGAATATAGCATATAGCTGCCATAGGAATGATCGGTAAAAAATAGTTTTAGTGAGAAAATTTTTGTTTTCAATGGTAGGCGTTTCACTTATAAATATTAACTGTCTCAACACAATTTTGGAGAGTTTGATCAAAATCGGATGAATATATCATTCCTTATAAAAAACTGGCAGAAATATATCATCTCTAGTATATAAACTTCGGTCGAGCCGAAGTTAGCTTTCCTCTATTTTTCTACTTACTTTACTGACTTGAACTCGGGACCCTCTCTCAAATACTGAACACTCGGACGACGCCTTAGCCCACTCGACTATTAGCCTGAGCAAAACGTAGCGACATACCCGTAGTTTAAGTCACAGTTGGTCAAGTTGACATGACATTCCTTAGCAACGTGGAGGCCTGGAATCAAGTCCCAGTAGCAGCATACTTTTTCTCTAATTTATAAATTTTTTTAATGTTTGTTTTTTAATTTTTTTTTGCAAAACCTTGAGTAAAAACAAAATCATACCTAGGAATTTGTGTGGCGTATTAGGAGCTTAAATACTCACATTTGCCACTCAATAAGAAGCAAAAGTCGTGGTCGAGTGGATAAGACAGTAGAAAATGTCATGACATTTTAAGAAAGATTTTAGGAAAATATCTAGAAAAATTATCCAAATTTAAGAAAAAAAATAAGTTTCAAATTTAAGAAATTAATTTCTAGAAAATCTTATTTCGGGTTATGCTTTCTAAATTTAAGAATAAAATGTCTATAAACAAGTAATTTTTCTACAAAAGGAAAAAATTATTTTATGGCGAATTTCTAAATCTAGAAAATATTTTTGAGTGTAGTTCTTTTAATATATTTTGGTTTGTGCTATGTGCAAGCACCTGTACGCGTAAGCGCGGCTATCGTGTGCACAAGATAACAACGAATGCGCGGTGTGCGCATATCTGTGGGTACCCCTGTTATAGATATTTTGTAGTTGGTCGTGTTCCTCTATTACTACGTTTATGCTACGAAATTCGCGTTTTCCTTAATTTGCAAAATCAAATGATCGTTTATGCAGCGTTTGTAATTCACAAAAGACCAGAGCACAGAGAAAACAAAACATCTGAAATTCCATTCAGAAATGGTGTTTATGCACGCACTTTGACCCATTTCAGAAATAATTTTGCAAAATGAGCGTAGCATAAACGTAGTAAAAGAATCTAGTTTGTTTGTGCTGTGATTTAGTTCTATATAGTTTGTAGGGTAGTTCATTTATAAGGGCAAAATTCTTTGAATAGAATAGATCATATGGAGCACGTGTTCAAAAATTTATTTTAAATAATTACTACGAAGAGATTTAGAACAAATATTTCGGCTAAAATTTTAAGATGTAGCATCAATCCGGTTCTGAAAGTTAGGTTCGTTGGACTACAGCAAATATATTGTGACCGAAAATTGAGTAAAGAGTAAAGTAAATTGTTTTCCTACCAGAATAGAAGAACATTTGTAGGGTTTGCAAAATTTCAATCGTAATGTGCCGTCATACAGTTGCATTGTATAATATTGTTGCCTGTTTGTTGACGTGCGTAATGGTTCAAACACCCACACACACACACACAAAAAACAGAACGAAACAAGCGACAAAGACGATGGTTTTCCATTTGTTATTTTGATTGCCTAGATGTCCGTCAACTAACCCCTGTGCGGTGCCCAAATTGATGTGTGTTTTCTGCGCGTCCGGTGGCAAGATTTTGATATGGACACGAGAGCGACAGTAACTAAATATTTTTCTCTGGCACTAATATTCACCTAGAGGTTGCAGTTGGGGCCTCTCTAATCCTGGGGCACGGATGCCAAAGCCTGCTTTGGGTTTCAAAGTGCCTTTCGCCTGTCACTTCCGTTCACAGGATATGAAATGGTGTTTCTGTTTTTTTTTTCTTACTCTCTTTTTCGCGCCATTGTCCGATTTTGCTACTCGATTTCTGGTTGGTGTTGTTGTTGTTGTTTGGCTTTTATTGCCGTCCTTCCATGTTTTGTGGTTTACCCCCCCCCCTCCCCCCCCCCCCCCCTCCCCCCCCCCTTTTCCTTCCTTCCCCCCCCTCCCCTCCCCGCCCCCCCCCCCCCCCCCCCCCCCCCTCCTCCCCTCTCCCCCCATCGTGTGATAGTGGCGGGCTGATGCACCCCAAATCTACGCTTAAGACAACGCATACATATTTGTTAATGTATTTGATTTTGCAAGAGGCATATTAGATAAAGAGAAAAGAGAAAACATAAGAACTACACTCAAAAAAAAAAAACAGTCCAAATCGCCCTAAAATTTAGAAATTCGCCCTAAAAAAGGGGTCAAAGGCGACTCGCCTTATTTTTAAGAAAATGCTTTTCTAAAAAATAGAAAATTGTGTTCTAGATTTCAGGGCAATTTTTCTAAAAAACTTAGACAATTTTTGCTGTTAGGTCGATTTAAAATTCCCAAGCGGTTATGGCAGCGTTGGCTTGAGGTGGAAGCAGCTGACAGTAAAGATTAAAAAAAAGTTTTAGGGGGAGGTTGGGTAAAACCGACCACAACCAACCCGTGTGTGGTTGTGTTTTTAAATCCACCCCGACCCAAACCCTTCGGTTTTTTGGCTTTGTACCATCCTCCCCCCATCACCACCACCACCACCACCTCCTCATACCAACCCACTTTTTTCTAAGCTATATATGTATATAATTAATTTAGAAATAAGCGCATTAACAATTTTTTCTACTTACTTTACTGGGACTTGAACTCGGGACCTCTCTCAAATACTGAACACTCGGACGACGCCTTAGCCCACTCGACTATTAGCCTTGAGCAAAACGTAGCGACATACCCGTAGTTAATAATGTACACAGTTGGTCAAGTTGACATGACATTCTCTTAGCAAACGTGGAGGCCTGGAATCAAGTCCCAGTAGCAGCATACTTTTTCTTCTAATTTTATAAATTTTTTTTAATGTTTGTTTTTTAATAATTTTTTTTTGCAAAACCTTGAGTAAAAATCAAAATCATACCTAGGAATTTGTGTGGCTTATTAGGAGCTTAAATACTCACATTTGCCACTCAATAAGAAGCAAAAGTCGTGGTCGAGTGGATAAGACAGTAGAAAATGTCATGGACATTTTAAGAAAGATTTTAGGAAAATATCTAGAAAAATTATCCTAAATTTAAGAAAAATAAAATAAGTTTCTAAATTTAAGAAATTAATTTCTAGAAAATCTTATTTTCGGGTTATGCTTTCTAAATTTAAGAAAAAAATGTCTATAAACAAGTAATTTTTCTACAATAAGGAAAAAAATTATTTTATGGCGAATTTCTTAAATCTAGAAAATATATTTTTTTGAGTGTAGTTCTTTTAATATATTTTGGTTTGTGCTATGTGCAAGCACCTGTACGCGTAAGCGCGGCTATCGCTGTGCACAAGATAACAACGAATGCGCGGTGTGCGCATATTCTGTGGGTACCCCTGTTATAGATATTTTGTAGTTGGTCGTGTTCCTCTATTACTACGTTTATGCTACGAAATTCGCGTTTTCCTTAATTTTGCAAAATCAAATTTGTATCTGTTTATGCAGCGTTTGTAAATTCACAAAATGACCAGAGCACATATGAGAAAACAAAACATCTGGCAATTCCAATTCATGAAATGGTGTTTATGCACGCACTTTTGGACCCATTTCATGAAATAATTTTGCAAAATGAGCGTAGCATAAACGTAGTAAAAGTTAATCTATGTTTTGTTTGTGCTGTGATTTCCAGTTCGCTATTCATAGTTTGTAGGTGTAGTTCTTATTTATAAGGTGCAAAATTCTTTGAATAGAATAGATCATAGATGGAGCACGTGTTCAAAAATTTATTTTAAATAATTACTACGAAGAGATTTAGGAATCAAGCATATTTTCCGTGCTTTATAAATTTTAAGATGTAGCATCAATCCGGTTCTGAAAAGTTAGGTTCTGTTGGACTTACAGCAAATATATTTGTGACTCGAAAATTTGAGTAAATGAGTAAAGTAAATTGTTTTCCTACTCAGAATAGAATGAACATTTGTAGGGTTTGCAAAATTTCAATCGCAATGTGCCGTCATACAGTTGCATTTGTATAATATTTGCTTGCCTGTTTGTTGACTGTGGCCGTAATGGTTCAAACACACACACACACACACACACACACATATATACAGAACTGAAACAATGCCGTACAATATATGGCGAATGGTTTTCCATTTTGTTATTTTGATTGCCAACTGTCTGTCTGTCTAGATGTCCGTCAGACTAACTCCCTCTGTGCGGTTGCCCAAATTTGCATGATTGTTGTTTTCTTTTGTTGCGCGGTTCTCTGGTGGCATAGATTTTGATATGGACACCTGAGAGCGAATGCAGGTAACTAAATATTTTTCTCTGGCAACTAATATTCAGCCTAGAAGCGTTGCAGTTGGGGCTCTCTCTAATCCTGGGGCAGCGGCATGGCCAAAGCCTGGCTTTGGGTTTCAAAAAGTGCCTTTTGCGCCTGTCACTTCCGTTCGCACAGGATATGAAATGGTGTTTCTGTTTTTTTTTTTCTTACTCTCTTTTTGCGCGCCATTTGTCCGATTTGTGGGCTACTTCTCGATTTCTGGTTGGTGTTGTTGTTGTTGTTTGGCTTTTGTCAGTTGTCGTTGCCTGTCGGCAGGCAAATTGAAATGTTTGTGGGGCTTCGCCCCCTCGTTTTTTGTTTGTTGATCTTTGACACTAGCCTGTAATTGAAAGTTTTTTTGTGTGTGGTTATTCGAGGCGAGCAAATCGATTCGAAAACTAGTTCAGAGAGTCCATTTTCTATTTTCTCCCCTCTTAAAGTTCCACCATATCGACATTTAATTTGCTTTTATTTGTTGGAACGTGGGCTTAATTAATTTTTACACGGCCTGCCCTCCACACCTGGCACATAACCACGCCCACGGACACGCCCTGTCCCCCTGTCCGCCTGCTGCAGGTTGCAGGCTGCAGCTTTATCGCCATCATTCCGTGTCGCGGCCACAATTTCATCGATAGCAAACAGGCAGGCACATCCTCCCAGTCCTTGCACACATTGCCTTGGCTCATTGCCAATGCATTGTGCACCGATTATTTTGCCGTTTATTTTGTGCGCGTTTCTTTTCGTTTGTTTTCCCTTCGCTTCATGGGCGGGTTTTCATATTAAATTTTTGTCACTTTGCCATCGTCTATCTGCGAAGGCCCCACAAATTGGCTGCTTTTCAACAAAGATGCAACATCTGTTTCATGGCTCGCCGGCGCTATCCCTTTGCATATCCTTTTTTGGCTCGGGCGCAAATTGCAATGCATGTTGCCTGGCAAGGAGACAGCCGCAAAAACCAAAATCCTATTCATTATGTCACCGGTCTGGGAAGGATCTGTGAGCTCAGTTTCTGTTTTGCCATTTGCCATTTACATACGAATACGATACAAATGCAATGTTTCGTTTCATTAAATGGCTGCACAGTCGCTGGAAATTACCAATTTATTCTGCTGGATTGCACTTTTTGGCTAGATTGTGTTGTTACGGTTGATTTGGTATTAAAGATCTAACAAAGGTTTTTATCTGTATATTTGTTTATTATTTTAAGTTTTATTCTTGTGGTTGACACAGTTATTGGACGGAGTCAAGTCAAAGTGTATTTTGCTTCTACGTTAGAAAAACAGGTTGAAGTAAATCGAGTTTAGAATTCTTTTTAGTCAGCTCAGGAGGAGGATTTGTCGAGCCAATCTAGTGATGACTTAATAAATAATTATATTTTTCGAATTTATTGGGTAAAGCAAGATGCATTAAGTTACAATCTGATAGTTTTGTTGGTTTTTGTGGTTGGGCGTTCCGTTGGTTCTGTGATATTCCCAGAGATTGTGTTAGGCCGCAGGTAAACCATGTTTATCTCAGATGTTCTCCTACGCGTTTCGGCAGCTTTGCTGCCTTCCTCAGAAGTCTGTGTTTTTTGTAAATTAAACTTATTAAAACATGGTGCGGTTCAGGTCATCGATAAGCTGCGCAAGGCCCGTCCCATTAAGTAAGCGGACCTCCAACCACAAAGATGTGCTAGCTCATATCAAAAATTCTCTCTCCTCGCACAGATTCATATACACTGACGGATCGAAATCCGACCGAGCAACTTACTTTAGCGTAGTTGATAATGAAACCTGCCATAAACACCTGTTACCCCTATACAGCTCAATCTTCTCAGCAGAAATGATCGCTATCTACAACGCAGCTTTATTAGCCCAGCACACACAACCAACCGCCATTTGTACAGATTCATTGTCCTCTCTAGAAGCCATTTCCAACCCCCACTACAACCATTATTAACCATCTGCCATTAGACAAACCCTTTAGAATAAAATAAACAAACATATGCTGATATAGATCCCTGGCCACTGCGAAATCACTGGCAATGAATCCGCTGACAAAGCCGCTAAAGAATACTTTTCACTTCCACTTACGTTTCAGAACAACTTCAACACAGCCGACATACATTAAAAACCACTTTAAATCCGAACAAGCTCTATTATTCAAGAACACCAACACACATTACAAATCCTTCAATCAAATTAAAAATACCATTTATGACTACGGCCAACTGCAATCAAATATGACTATCCACCGGCGAGCATTCTCCAAAATAATTAGCCTTTGATTGGGTCACACCAATCTCACACACAGCTACCTTTTCAACCAACCATCCACGATCCCAACCTTCAGCTTCTGCAACAACTCACAATCAATGCTCCAACACATACTCGTCGACTGTCCCCACCTACAACCCTACAGATCCCAGTTCCCTTACAACAATAATCCCTTAAAAGCAATTTTTGATCCTAACAGCCACAACATAGATGCAATTATTCAATTTCTCCAAAATACAAACTTAATTAACTTACCATAAGCTTCACTCCACATATTCTCTATCCCTACTTACTCACTTTATAATTATAAGAAAATTTGTTAATAATAATACACTTACATATAAAAACTAATGTATCGAAGTACCATCAAAATTATGTATATATTAAGCTTAAGGCATTGTAGCTATAGCTTTAAACTATGTTCGTTTGAAATTTAACATTGCCCTCGAACATATTCGGCCCTGTTCCGAATTCCGAGTCGGTTTTCGTGTAAACGTTGTCTTTTCTTATTTAAAATTTACAATTCAAAATGGAAGGTGCAAGGAATGTCTGTGCTTACTAGATCGGGTCGTTTCTTTTTGACGAATTGATTCCACTTGACATTGAGCAGACGGTTTCAATTGCTTAAGAAATTCCGATTTTCTTCAAACCGGATCTAGTAACCATAGATCTGATTGTCAATTTCCATGTAACATTGTTCAATTGGTATTCCACTTACAAACGTTTACACGAAAACCGACTCGGAATTCGGAACAGAGCCGATAATAAATAAATAAATAAAATAAAATATTGCAAAGACTCTAGGTAACCGCTGGAAAGCTGACCCCGACGAGTTCCTCTTTGCCCACTCCAGCGTAGAAGGGCAGCTCTTTTACACTAAGCGGGAGGTGCTTTCGCATATAGCATAACTTTTTGAACCAGCAGGCTAGATGATTCTAAAATCTTCATGCAAGAAATTTGGAAAGTTCGTAGAACGAATCTTTGCCGAAAGAATTACTCCAAAAATTTCCAAATTTCCCTGAGATATATCCAATTCTTCAAGAGATTTGCATCCTAAGTTTTCACTACCTTTCTAAAGAAGAATTGTTAGGGCATGTTTACTGCGATGAATCCCAGTGTTCCTATGTAGTAGCAATCACAACAAAATTTCCGGCCAGTCTGCAGACGTCTACTAGACGATTTAAAATTCACGTAGGCACTGCATTTGAAACACACACACGAACCACTGGATAATGAGACGATGGAAAGAGAACCGCTGAGCGATTTACTTGAGTCGCTTGTGGACTGATCCCAGCCAGATCTTGGTTCTTCTTAGATACGCGAAGGTGTGTGCGTGTTGTTGGGTACACTAGGCGTACACTTTCTGCCTACTCCTTTGCCTACTTTTGTGCGCTTTGCTCTAATAAACATCAAAGGCAGTTGGAGAACTGCACTGCTTTCTCTCTTTCTTGCTTTGTCCCGCTTGTCATCACTTTCCCCCTTCTTCGGCTTTGGCAAGGCCAAACCGCCAGTTTTAATTGCAAGTTATCAAAGCTTTGCTTCCCCTTCTATCCACTCACCACTCTCTTAATGTTTCGAGTGCACTTGAACAAAACTTTTTTGGCTACACACAAAAGGCGCGACTGTAATTTGCCTCTTCAAACGCTCTTTCTACCCTACCTAGAGAGAGCCAGAGCTCTCTCCTCAATATAATTTTTAGGCATGAACTGAATTTTAATGACTTTGACAGAAAATAAAAAGTACGCAAGTGGATCCAATCCCCACCAACTTTCATACAGCATTTGCTACTTTTTATAAAATAAACTTATTTCCACCAACAAAAATTCAAATACATAAAACATTTTTTGGTCTTTGATATTTCAATTTTTGTTTCCAAAACTGAGAAGCACAAGAAACTTATGCTAATTAAATTCTTCAGTTGTCGTTTTGCTTTCCACTTTTTGGTGTTATTGTTTTAATTTTATGCAGCCTACAACAACCGCAGAAAGTACGAATTTCGCGGCACCCTGTAAGTTTTTTTCCGTTTATTTGTTGAGTGGCTTACTACAGTATCGAGGGCAAAAGTGGTGCCTTTTTACCATTTGTGGTCAGTAAAGGTTGGTAAAATGGATTCATTAATATAAAAATGGTTAAAATGCTTGCTTAAATGTCCTCATACTCTTTTGTTTTGTTGGTCGTTTAATATGTTTTAATATGGATAAAATAAGAAAATTTAAATTTTTTTATTCACAATCAAACATTTTTATACACTTAAAACAGTATTATATTTTTTCACCAAAAGTTTGAAACTCATAGAAGGAACTATCTCCGAGCACAGAGAGCATTTATATTCATGATCTGCATTACGAGATAAGTCGATTGAGCTTTGTCCGTCCGTCTGACTGTTTCTTCGTGAACTACTCCCTCTGTTTTGAAGCTATGTAGCTGAAATTTGGCACAGTGTCTTCTTTGGACTGCTCGCTGCTATTCTAATTTAACACTTAATAATCACTACCTGCCTTCTTTACTGTACCTTCGTCTATTGTAATGCGCTTGTCGCTGCATTCAATCCCCAAGATACTTTTTGCAGTCCGCATTGAGAGTCTTATTGTCCGCATAGCAAATCACAGTGGTTAGAGCGAGATGGACATATTCCCAAATGCTCTCAGAGAGTGCAAGCGAGTGCAAACAGCTGACTAATTTCTGACAGAAACGGAGTCGATTGCGACTCTATACTAAATTTATGTTTGTTCTTAACTTTTAAAATAAGACACGCACACACCACATAGGAGGATGGTAGACTGTACAGCTGTTTCAAGAGCCTCGCGGTTTCATCATCAACAGGCTGTGCCTATCTTCTGCAAGTTTTTGGAGGCCATCTCATGCGAGCATTGCTATGACTGTCTGGGTGTTCCAAAGGCAGCACAAGTGCAAAACAGACAACTCCAAATTGACAGAAGACTTTGTGTATGTGTGTGCACCCATTTCGGCTTTCTGTATTAATGGGACACAATCACAGACACTGTATAAATTAAACATTAGAGTGTCTTACAGCAATCCATCATTATTACTGGCTCTATAGCTGGATAAAACACATATATGAGTAGAAAAAGTGCGCTAGACTAATACTTGTATTTAAGAAACAGCGAATACAACAATTGCGCCTTTGTTAACTTTTCTACATATGTAGATCGTTTTTCCAAAACTTTAAAGCTTAAAGCTTTTCATTTTTATCAGAAGATAAACATGGTAAAGAATCAAGTATTCTTTTATTTACCTTTTTTAAAGCTTTTAATTATAAGTTCCTTATGAATATTATAAAATAAAGCAAAATGTTTCTCTGAAAGCTGATTATATTCCAAGGCGGCTTAAAAATGGTGGTAAATGGCAAACGGGACATCTTTTTTGAACCGAACCCTTTTGAACATTTTTTTGCTCCGGTTCAGGTTCAGGTTCGGGAAGAAACAATTGTTCTGCTCCGGATCAGGTTCGGTTCGGACTTCCCAAAAATTCCGGAGCCTCCGACTCCGGAGCGGTTCAACTCCGAACCGGTTTGCAGCCCTGCTTGAAATAGCTTGTCACAACGGTTAGCGACTTCGACCAAACTTCGCAAATCAGCTTGAAAACATGACATATTAACCATGACCGTGTTTGAGAGCGATAATATTGAGAACAAACCAGTTTTTCTCACTAAAACCCCTTTTTGCGAACGAACATTTGTATGGCAGCTACAAGAAGTAGTCATCCGATCCGGTCGGTTCCGTCATATTAGCGATCAGTAAAAAGAAGGCTCTGCGCAAAGTTTCAGCTCGATAGCTCCAAAACTGAGGGACTAGTTCGCGTAGAAACAGACAGACGGATGGACAAAGCTTAATCGATTCAGCTCGTCATGCTGATCAAGAATATATATACTTTATGTGGTCGGAGATGATTCCTTCTATGCGTTGCAAACTTCTGGGCAAAATTATAATACACTTTTCAAGTGTATAAAAACGTCTAAGGCCAAATTATTTTCAAGTGCTGTAAAAACGTCAGGTCAAGTAAATCAAAGTGCCAGTCATATCCAGAGGAAATTAGTATTTTTAAAGTGCCATCTCCTCACAGCGGTAAGTTGGCCAAATTAGTGTTGTTGTCACCAAAAACAAAAATTTCTTCTGATCGGGCTTTTGGCATTCGTCTCCACTCCTGTCTTGCAGGTGTGGTAAGAAGGAAAGCTCCAAAGCCGAGTTGGCGGGTCCAGTGCGAAAACGAGAAACTTCTTTAACCCAAGATCGCGCCTAGAATCGTACGGAGAAATTGGCAAAATTTGAACCAAGCCATTGCCCCGTCTTTTACCGCCAAAACTGATTTGTTTTATTTGATCGGTTAGAGCTGACTTTAACTTACGCTCTCGTTAAGTTAGATCCTGTAAATAATTTTTAAAAATGTTCTAGGCTTTTGTTGTATATACACAGAAAAAAAAAGTCGAGATATTTTCAATCTCTTAAATCTTGGAGTAAGCCCAGCATGAGCATGAAAATTCAATCTCGACTTTTAGGATATTCTACACAATTCAATCCTATAAGGATTGACCCATGCCTTTCGAACTTGAATCATTCCAAATTTGCTTACTTCAATCCCTTTCGAGATCACATGTCCATAAATTGAAGAACGATAGCAAAGAAATATAAGTAGCCTTTTAGACATGCAGCAACAACAGATGGGGTTGGTGGTGTGCGATGAAATGCCATTCCATTCATGTTCAGTGCGCGCGTGGTTGTGGGTTCGAATCCCAGTTGAGTACAACAATTTGTATGTTTATTTGATTTTTTCAGTCTTAAATAAACCAAGTTGGAAGTTGATAAGGATGTCCTATGGCATATGGCCTGGCGGAGGAAAGGAAGAAGAGTTGTCATTCCTCAAATTAAAAAGTCAAACGTGCCAAAAATTATACAGCTTTGGGATTCAATAATTTTTTTTTCTAAAATTTCAGTAAAATTCAATCCCTTAAAGGATTACTCCGGGATAATTGTAATCTTTTTTGGGATCAAAAAAGGCGGATCAGCTCAATCCTATTTCTGATCGGTTCAAGCATATCCGGGATTACGTTGTTTTCAATACCGCTTAGGAATGATTTGATCCCATATGGATTGATTTTTTTTTGAGTGTATGTACATTAGACCGGACTTTTCTTCATACGATTTTCAACATGTTACGATCTTTGCACAACATGGCTCAAAAAATTCTGTATATTTTATAGAAAATTTATCAAAAATCCAAATTCAGATATATTGAGGTTTGATGGCCTCGAGAAGGCTTTAAAAGTAACAATTTCTCCTTAATTTATCTTTGAATTGTCAATGTAGACAGAGAACTTTTTTAAAAGTGTCGAACAAATACATTAAATATTTCATTTTAAATTATATGTTCAATGGTGTTGTGATAAGCACTCTGGACTTTGAATTCGGCGAACCGAGTTCCATTCTCGGTATAACCTTAACATTTTTTTTTTTATTAACTAAATTTTTAGTAAACACACTGTTTATATAATCTACAAGTGCATAGTAGAATATGCCATTAATATTTTTCCTTTACAATACATATTTGTATGGTTTGAAGCCAATAAGGATATGCCATAATCAGCAATAATCATATATTTGGTGCCGTCCGCTTGTGTAGCAGAATCAATTGTACGACATGTTAAAATATTTTTTTTTACAATTTTAACAAAAATTTTTCTGCCTACTATGATGTTTCTAGCCGCTCAAAAACAAAATTATGGGGAAATGGGAAACTCTTAAAGCCATCTCGAGGCCATCAAACGTTAACACATCTGATTTTGGATTTTTGATCAATTTTCTATAAAATATACAGAATTTTTTGAGCCATGTGTCCAAAGAACTAGACAAAATATAATATTACTTTTCATATAAGGCAGGTACGGTCTAATGTACATGTGTCCGTGAATTAGTTTGTGTGTTTTTATAGGGATCACCGACTCATCCTGCTGTAGCAGCAACATCAGCGCAGACTCACAAATCGCATTAGCCAGTGCAATCTAACCAGCACCGTCCTTTATCTGTTCCTTCGCGTAACGTTCTTTCATTTCTAGGCTTTTCTATATCTCTCTGCTGTCCGGTTTTTTTTCTTTTCTCTCGAGTTGTAGTGATAATTTTTCTGTCCTTCCTTATCAGCACGCGAAATCTATATAATTAAATTTAAAGCCGGAGAGTAAGTAGCACGTTGGTACATACCTATTGAACCCATCCCTTTACCGATGACATTTGAGCCTGAACCAGTGCGTGCTGCGCTAGACGCTCCACTACCATCTTCTCGCCTGACTTAACAGACAGCTACGTTGTGTTACACTATTTTATATCATATTTACTTTTTTGTTTTAACCTCCTAACCATTTTCATGTTACTGCATGTTCGTTTTGTTGACTGTCAACCAGCCTCCTTTGTTGTGTTGTGCGTGTCTTGTTTTTAGAAAAGTTGTGGACAATATCCATAACTTAATGACCTAGAGCCTGCCTAAAAAAGGGCTAATAAAAATATATAGATAGTATGTAGAACTCGCAGTCCAACTATCGGTCATTTCTTTAGCAATCCTGTGCCTAACAAGAGGGTGCCCTGTCGATGAAACCGAACCGGACAGAAAGCGGCAAATAATAACCGTTCGATTAGATGTACATACACGATCGGCCTATTCGATGACTTAAAGTGTCCACCTTAAAATCTAGACCAATTTTGAGAAAAAAATGAAGAAAGAAAAAACGTCCCTTTCGCGGCAATTAATCTTTGTTTACTTATTTTCGCGATTTGGAAAGCA
Organism: Lordiphosa stackelbergi; assembly: GCA_018904235.1. Classification (NCBI taxonomy): domain Eukaryota; kingdom Metazoa; phylum Arthropoda; class Insecta; order Diptera; family Drosophilidae; genus Lordiphosa; species Lordiphosa stackelbergi. Next base: position 83,830 of record JAEIFU010000571.1, read on the forward strand.
AAAAAAATTTTTAATTTTTACGTGTAAGTCATTTAGGACTTTGGGTTCAGATGTTAATTTACAGATTTTTTAAATATTTCTATTACCAATGGCTTTGGATAGCAAGCAATTGAAATTAATTAAATTTTTTAAATATGTAAATTTTCAAACCGTTTTTTTCCGCGAATTAAGCATATTTCGTCAAAATGCTGATAATACGTATGTACTATTTTACAACAAGGAATAAGAAAAAAAATTAATTCGATCCATTAAAAATCCTAGTGGGCTTTTTTTTCATGGAATCACCCATATACAAAACTAACTGACTTTATGCTAAATCTCTTTCCAGAGAATTAAATCCATTTTATAAAGATTTCCGTCTCACCGGGCTCTGGTGTTGGGTTGGAATTTGATTGGAAGAGATTTTGGTTTTTCAAAGACTCTGAATATCGAATCCCAATTTAAAAATCCTTTAAAAAATTTTCAGTGCTGAAACTAAAATAGATTTTTTTGAGCGAAGTTTTCAATATTTAAAAAAAATATATATTTTTATCTTTACCAATACCTTTTTATACTTTTTAAGAGTTTTGTTTATTTTTACTTAAATCCTGTCGTCAATTCTGATCGTCTTTTCAGTTATTCTTTCATAACCCATATCCATGCTTTCATTGAAAATTAGACCAGAACCTGGTCACTTAAATGTTTATTAACACTCGAGTTGCCTTTAATGGGTCAAGAGGAAGTGTATGTGTCTAATGCTCTTTTTAATAGACACTCTTATTCTCTCTTGTGAAGTGCAAGTTTTTTTTGTTGGACCTTTTATTGAATGTTCAATGAACATTGTTCATATCTCAACTGGTACCTCTCCCGCATGGTAAATTTCTGAGGACTCTATGTTGATAATTAAACAGGGTTTGTCCGGAAAGTATAGGACATATTTTCTTCCACTATTTTTCTTGGTCAGGTAAGTGTTCACAATAAGTTACTTTTTAAGTTCACTTTTGGAACCATCTTCGCGAACATTTTTCAAATGCTCCGTCACAGTGTCATTACCCAAAGACTTATGTAAATTTAACATCTCGGCAATGAAACGAATACTAAGTCGACGGTCTGGGTTGAAAACTTTGCGCACACGAGTCACATTGTCGGTGTTTGTCGAATTCGAAGGTCTTTCAGCACGGTCTTCAACGGCGACCTCTTCCCGGCCCTCCAAAAGCCTGGTGCCACCGAAACACTGCTTCTTCCTAAAGCAATATCTGGGTAAGCCTGATTAATCATATCAAACGTCTCTGTCGCGCATTTATCGAGTTTTACCGGGTTTAATTAAATCGCGTACCTCTTGCCGTCTTGCACCACTCAGTACAGAAACACGTCGCTGGAAAATGCCTGTCCTGACCCTCCAGGTGCTCGGAAACAACTGACCAGCCGCTCGTTCGTTAGCTAGGAACGCCCTCTACCGAATACAGTCGGTGCGCGCACGCTCCGAAGTACAGTCGGGGTGGAAGAAAATATGTCCTATTACTTTCCGGACAAACCCTGTTTAATTATCAACATAGAGTCCTCAGAAATTTACCATGCGGGAGAGGTACCAGTTGAGATATGAACAATGTTCATTGAACATTCAATAAAAGGTCCAACAAAAAAACTTGCACTTCACAAGAGAGAATAAGAGTGTCTATTAAAAAGAGCATTAGACACATACACTTCCTCTTGACCCATTAAAGGCAACTCGAGTGTTAATAAACATTTAAGTGACCAGGTTCTGGTCTAATTTTCAATGAAAGCATGGATATGGGTTATGAAAGAATAACTGAAAAGACGATCAGAATTGACGACAGGATTTAAGTAAAAATAAACAAAAACTCTTAAAAAGTATAAAAAGGTATTGGTAAAGATAAAAATATATATTTTTTTTAAATATTGAAAACTTCGCTCAAAAAATCTATTTTAGTTTCAGCACTGAAAATTTTTTAAAGGATTTTTAAATTGGGATTCGATATTCAGAGTCTTTGAAACCAAAATCTCTTCCAATCAAATTCCAACCCAACACCAGAGCCCGGTGAGACGGAAATCTTTATAAAATGGTTTTAATTCTCTGGAAAGAGATTTAGCATAAAGTCAGTTAGTTTGTATATGGGTGATTCCATGAAAAAAAGCCCACTAGGATTTTTAATGGATCGAATTAATTTTTTTCTTATTCCTTGTTGTAAAATAGTACATACGTATTATCAGCATTTTGACGAAATATGCTTAATTCGCGGGAAAAAATTAAAATTTACATATTTAAAAAATTTAATTAATTTCAATTGCTTGCTATCCAAAGCCATTGGTAATAGAAATATTTAAAAAATCTGTAAATTAACATCTGAACCCAAAGTCCTAAATGACTTACACGTAAAAATTAAAAATATTTTTTGCTTTCCAAATCGCGAAAATAAGTAAACAAAGATTAATTGCCGCGAAAGGGACGTTTTTCTTTCTTCATTTTTTCTCAAAATTGGTCTAGATTTTTAAGGTGGACACTTTAAGTCATCGAATAGGCCGATCGTGTATGTACATCTAATCGAACGGTTATTATTTGCCGCTTTCTGTCCGGTTCGGTTTCATCGACAGGGCACCCTCTTGTTCGGCACAGGATTGCTAAAGAAATGACCGATAGTTGGACTGCGAGTTCTACATACTATCTATATATTTTTATTAGCCCTTTTTAGGCAGGCTCTAGGTCATTAAGTTATGGATATTGTCCACAACTTTTCTAAAACAAGACACGCACAACACAACAAAGGAGGCTGGTTGACAGTATAACGCTATTTCATGAATACCAATTCAATCTTCAGCTGTCTGCGCCTGTCCTCAGTGTGTTGGCAGAAGTTGCTTCATGAAAGAATTGCTTATGAACGCTTGGGAATCCCAAAGGCAGGCTTGTAGCAAAATCCGACATCAGCAGCAAACGCCAAAAACACTAAGGCTTTGATGTGTTATGCATCCCGTTTTAATCGGCCCTTCTGTTGTTAGTGGGGGAAATTCTTTCTCCGCAGCCAACACAGGCGCCAATTGTTTGAATTGCCCAAAGCAATCAAACGGGGTTTTTGTTGTTTTTTTAATGAAACTATTTTAGGTTTAGTTTCTAACAACTGCGTCGTGCCCACGCATTTTATCACAAAGTGATTGTTTTAGTGACCTTTTGTTAGTACTAACACAAGCTTGGTCGGGTGGTATGTTTGGTCTAGTCTGACATGTGTGTGAAAGTGTATGTGTTTGTTAGTGTGCATACTGTGTGTGTTTTTCTATGGCGAAATGTGGCGTTGTTAAAAGTTTTTAAGTAGGAGACAATGGCTTCAGATTTTCCAACATTTGTCCAAGAGTTCAGCCGCATTTTTTGAAAAATTAGGAATTTTTAATAACATTTTTTGGTCGAGGTTTTCAAAAAGGGAATGAGCGGAGGACCATTTTAAAAGCATTGACCTTACATAATTCTATGTAGATGTTTTTGAGGATTATTAGTTTTGTTTTAATTTGTCCCTTGTTACTACTCCCATGAACAATTGCTGCCCCTTATCTTCACTCTTATACCAAAAATCACGCCAAAAAAATTACACGGATTTCAGAAAATGGCCACAAAACTGCGCTAAACACGTTCACGCGCTCCACACGCAAAGCGACGAAACATTATGTGCGGTTTTAGAGGGGGGAGATACTAAACACTCAGCAACCAACAACAAAAGCTTTAATTGAGCAACAAAACGAACATGCAGTAACATGAAAATGGTTAGGAGGTTAAAACAAAAAAGTAAATATGATATAAAATAGTGTAACACAACGTAGCTGTCTGTTAAGTCAGGCGAGAAGATGGTAGTGGAGCGTCTAGCGCAGCACCACTGGTTCAGGCTCCAGATGTCATCGGTAAAGGGATGGGTTCAATAGGTATGTACCAACGTGCTACTTACTCTCCGGCTTTAAATTTAATTATATAGATTTCGCGTGCTGATAAGGAAGGACAGAAAAATTATCACTACAACTCGAGGGAAAAGAAAAAAACCGGACAGCAGAGATATAGAAAAGCCTAGAAATGAAAGAACGTTACGCGAGGGAACAGATAAGGACGGTGCTGGTTAGATTGCACTGGCTAATGCGATTTGTGAGTCTGCGCTGATGTTGCTGCTACAGCAGGATGAGTCGGTGATCCCTATAAAAACACACAAACTAATTCACGGACACGGAAAAGTAATATTATATTTTGTCTAGTTCTTTGGACACATGTCTCAAAAATTCTGTATATTTATAGAAAATTGATCAAAAATCCAAAATCAGATGTGTTAAGGTTTGATGGCCTCGAGATGGCTTTAAGAGTTCCAATTTCCCCTTAATTTTGTTTTTGAGCGGCTAGAAACATCATAGTAGGCAGAAAAATTTTTGTTAAAATTGTAAAAAAAAATATTTTAACATGTCGTACAATTGATTCTGCTACACAAGCGGACGGCACCAAATATATGATTATTGCTGATTATGGCATATCCTTATTGGCTTCAAACCATACAAATATGTATTGTAAAGGAAAAATATTAATGGCATATTCTACTATGCACTTGTAGATTATATAACACTGCTCGACAGCATTTTTTCCCCAAACCTGCAAACCAACTTTTTCTAAAGTAAATTGACCCGCTGATCACGAAAATCACCATATAAAAAATTCTATCGACGCGTTATCGAGATATTATCGATAAACGGTTTTTTCAATTTTTTCCAAAAGTTGCCTCCACTTAAACTCTCATAACTTTTTGTTTTTCAATCGGTTTGAATGCTCTAAGCTAATTTTAAAAGAAAAACACTTGGCCAAACAGTTTGTTCTCTGACAAAAATGAGCTGGGATCTGTGCTGTCGGAGCTATGGGCTCAAATAAAGAAAAAATATTTAATTTTGCTAAATTTCAAAATTTATCGAAATTAAAACGCTTGTAGATTCATAACTATCCAAAATTGTTATGTTTTTTTTAATTGGACAGTAAAAACTATTCAATTTCCTTTAAAATAAGACCTCACATACGGTAATCGGACATGAAATGGCTTTTTTATTCAAGTTTTGGTGAAAAGGGCAGACTGACAAGTTTTCAAATTACTTCAACATTTATAAAAAACCAAGTGATTCTTACACTCAAGAGTCAGATAATTTAATGTTCCCCTGATCGTAAGTTACACTGTGACGGTTTGACACTTAAGTGTGACGCTACTTGGACCCAGTGTAAACCGAACCTTAGTTGCTGTTAAAAATTATTATTGGCGTGTTTACCCCTAAGAAAAATTATGGTTAATCTTAATTTAATTTCTAAGAACGTTTGGTAAATTAAGTCCAGAAAAGGCCCAAATTGAAATGCAAAGAGAGCGTTAACTTATTTTGCAATGTTTACGGGTTGCATGTAAAAACTATCGAACGACATAACAAATGGAGTCGCTTTAAATAACGTATTTAATTACTTCAAACTGTCAATAAAAAATTAAGGTACAATGGGGTTCCACAACTGTTATGCGTAAATTGCCGTAGAATTTCGCAAAGGAAATCTTCAGAAGAAAAAAAATAATGTATTTGATAGTCTAATGATTTAAAGGGTACAACAAGAGATCCAGAGTTCGCTTGAAAAAATTGATACGAAATCTTCAGTATTTCAGGCTAGTTTTCAGATAACACGGGTCTAGCCGAGCATTAATCAAAGATCATTAATTGTCATTCCTACAGATTAATTCAAATTTTCATATAAAATTTTCAAATTCAAATAATTATCAACAGTTTTCACATTGTCTCTGAAATTTCACTTTCTGATCTCGAACCTTAACGCCTTTTATGAAAATTTGAGTGTCGAAAGCGATGAGAAACGAGAGAGGATTCACCAGGAAAGGATGTCATGGACTCATCTGAGAGTCTTAAAGAATCGCATTCTGCTGCAAAAGTGGTGCCCTATATTTTGAAAGTGATTAAAATGAAATTTTGTTGATTTTGCAATAAATATGTTTTATTAGAATTATTCTACGCCGGAGCTCACTAAAACCACTCAAAAACAGCCCACAGCCACAGAAAAAACAGCCCCAGCGGCATCTCAAGAAAACTATAGTTTTGTCCATTTCACCAAAAAAATCATAAAAATTCACCTTTTGTCCGATTTCTGTATGTAGGTCTTATTTTAAAGTAAATTGAAAATTTTTTACTGTCCAATTAAAAAAACATAACAATTTTGGATAGTTATGAATCTACAAGCGTTTTAATTTCGATAAATTTTGAAATTTAGCAAAATAAAATAATTTTTATACCCTTGGAGAGGGTATATTGAAATTGTCCGGATGTTTGTAACGCACAGAAGGAAGCATCTCCGACCACATAAAGTATATATATTCTTGATCAGCACGACGAGCTGAGTTGATATAGCCATGTCCGTCTGTCCGTCCGTCTGTCCGTCCGTCTGTCCGTCTGTCCGTCCGTCTGTTTCTATGCTATCTCCTCCCTCAGTTTTAAAGCTATCTCAACCAAACTTTGCACGAAGTCTTTTGGTATAAATACGCTGCACATTTGTCGGAACCGGCCGGATCGGATGACTATAGCATATAGCTGCCATAGGAACGATCGGTTGAAAAAGTAGTTTTAGTGAGAAAAACTTTTTTGTTTTCAATGCTATCGCTCCCAACCCTCGTATTTTTAAGTTTTCTATGCTTCCACACAATTTCAGCAAGTTTTATGCAAATCGGGCAACTATATAGTATAGCTGCCATACAAAAGATAGGTCAGAAAAAAAGTTTTAGTATGAAAAACTTTTTTGTTTTCAATGCTATCGCTCCCAAACTCGTTACTGGTCAATATTATATACTATTACATGATTCTGTGAAGCTTGATTCAAATCGGATGACTATAGCATATAGCTGCCATAGGAACGATCGGTCGAGAAAATAGTTCTAGTAAGAAAAATTTTTTTGTTTTCAGTGGTAGAGTCTTTGTACGTTCCAGTTATGCATATTATCTATTTCAACATAATTTGATCAAAATCGGATGAATATATCGTATAGCTGCCATATAAAAAACTGGCAGGAATTTATCATGCTCAAGGGTATATAAACTTCGGTCGCGCCGAAGTTAGCTTTAACAGCACAGATCCCAGATCAGTTTTGTCAGAGAACAAACTGTTTGGCCAAGTATTTTCTTTTAAAATTTGTTTAGAGCATTCAAACCGATTAAAAAACAAAAAAGTTATGAGAATTTAAGTGGAGGCAACTTTTGGAAAAATCGAAAAAACCGTTTATCGATAAAGTCTCGATAACGCGTCGATAGAATTAGTTTATATGGTGATTTTCGTGATCAGCGGGTCAATTTACTAAAATTGAGAAAAGTTTGTTATGGTCCATTGGGGGAAAATCGACTCTCATTTTGTCGAGCAGTGTAAACAGTGTGTTTACTAAAAATTTAGTTAAAAAAAAAAAAATGTTAAGGTTATACCGAGAAAGTCCAGAGTGCTTATCACAACACCATTGAACATATAATTTAAAATGAAATATTTAATGTATTTGTTCGACACTTTTAAAAAAGTTCTCTGTCTACATTGACAATTCAAAGATAAATTAAGGAGAAATTGTAACTTTTAAAGCCTTCTCGAGGCCATCAAACCTCAATATATCTGAATTTGGATTTTTGATAAATTTTCTATAAAATATACAGAATTTTTTGAGCCATGTTGTGCAAAGATCGTAACATGTTGAAAATCGTATGGAGAAAAGTCCGGTCTAATGTACATACACTCAAAAAAAAATCAATCCATATGGGATCAAATCATTCCTAAGCGGTATTGAAAACAACGTAATCCCGGATATGCTTGAACCGATCAGAAATAGGATTGAGCTGATCCGCCTTTTTGAACCCCAAAAAAGATTACAATTATCCCGGAGTAATCCTTTAAGGGATTGAATTTTACTGAAATTTTAGAAAAAAAAATTATTGAATCCCAAAGCTGTATAATTTTTGGCACGTTTGACTTTTTAATTTGAGGAATGACAACTCTTCTTCCTTTCCTCCGCCAGGCCATATGCCATAGGACATCCTTATCAACTTCCAACTTGGTTTATTTAAGACTGAAAAAATCAAATAAACATACAAATTGTTGTACTCAACTGGGATTCGAACCCACAACCACGCGCGCACTGAACATGAATGGAATGGCATTTCATCGCACACCACCAACCCCATCTGTTGTTGCTGCATGTCTAAAAGGCTACTTATATTTCTTTGCTATCGTTCTTCAATTTATGGACATGTGATCTCGAAAGGGATTGAAGTAAGCAAATTTGGAATGATTCAAGTTCGAAAGGCATGGGTCAATCCTTATAGGATTGAATTGTGTAGAATATCCTAAAAGTCGAGATTGAATTTTCATGCTCATGCTGGGCTTACTCCAAGATTTAAGAGATTGAAAATATCTCGACTTTTTTTTTCTGTGTATATACAACAAAAGCCTAGAACATTTTTAAAAATTATTTACAGGATCTAACTTAACGAGAGCGTAAGTTAAAGTCAGCTCTAACCGATCAAATAAAACAAATCAGTTTTGGCGGTAAAAGACGGGGCAATGGCTTGGTTCAAATTTTGCCAATTTCTCCGTACGATTCTAGGCGCGATCTTGGGTTAAAGAAGTTTCTCGTTTTCGCACTGGACCCGCCAACTCGGCTTTGGAGCTTTCCTTCTTACCACACCTGCAAGACAGGAGTGGAGACGAATGCCAAAAGCCCGATCAGAAGAAATTTTTGTTTTTGGTGACAACAACACTAATTTGGCCAACTTACCGCTGTGAGGAGATGGCACTTTAAAAATACTAATTTCCTCTGGATATGACTGGCACTTTGATTTACTTGACCTGACGTTTTTACAGCACTTGAAAATAATTTGGCCTTAGACGTTTTTATACACTTGAAAAGTGTATTATAATTTTGCCCAGAAGTTTGCAACGCATAGAAGGAATCATCTCCGACCACATAAAGTATATATATTCTTGATCAGCATGACGAGCTGAATCGATTAAGCTTTGTCCATCCGTCTGTCTGTTTCTACGCGAACTAGTCCCTCAGTTTTGGAGCTATCGAGCTGAAACTTTGCGCAGAGCCTTCTTTTTACTGATCGCTAATATGACGGAACCGACCGGATCGGATGACTACTTCTTGTAGCTGCCATACAAATGTTCGTTCGCAAAAAGGGGTTTTAGTGAGAAAAACTGGTTTGTTCTCAATATTATCGCTCTCAAACACGGTCATGGTTAATATGTCATGTTTTCAAGCTGATTTGCGAAGTTTGGTCGAAGTCGCTAACCGTTGTGACAAGCTATTTCAAGCAGGGCTGCAAACCGGTTCGGAGTTGAACCGCTCCGGAGTCGGAGGCTCCGGAATTTTTGGGAAGTCCGAACCGAACCTGATCCGGAGCAGAACAATTGTTTCTTCCCGAACCTGAACCTGAACCGGAGCAAAAAAATGTTCAAAAGGGTTCGGTTCAAAAAAGATGTCCCGTTTGCCATTTACCACCATTTTTAAGCCGCCTTGGAATATAATCAGCTTTCAGAGAAACATTTTGCTTTATTTTATAATATTCATAAGGAACTTATAATTAAAAGCTTTAAAAAAGGTAAATAAAAGAATACTTGATTCTTTACCATGTTTATCTTCTGATAAAAATGAAAAGCTTTAAGCTTTAAAGTTTTGGAAAAACGATCTACATATGTAGAAAAGTTAACAAAGGCGCAATTGTTGTATTCGCTGTTTCTTAAATACAAGTATTAGTCTAGCGCACTTTTTCCACTCATATATGTGTTTTATCCAGCTATAGAGCCAGTAATAATGATGGATTGCTGTAAGACACTCTAATGTTTAATTTATACAGTGTCTGTGATTGTGTCCCATTAATACAGAAAGCCGAAATGGGTGCACACACATACACAAAGTCTTCTGTCAATTTGGAGTTGTCTGTTTTGCACTTGTGCTGCCTTTGGAACACCCAGACAGTCATAGCAATGCTCGCATGAGATGGCCTCCAAAAACTTGCAGAAGATAGGCACAGCCTGTTGATGATGAAACCGCGAGGCTCTTGAAACAGCTGTACAGTCTACCATCCTCCTATGTGGTGTGTGCGTGTCTTATTTTAAAAGTTAAGAACAAACATAAATTTAGTATAGAGTCGCAATCGACTCCGTTTCTGTCAGAAATTAGTCAGCTGTTTGCACTCGCTTGCACTCTCTGAGAGCATTTGGGAATATGTCCATCTCGCTCTAACCACTGTGATTTGCTATGCGGACAATAAGACTCTCAATGCGGACTGCAAAAAGTATCTTGGGGATTGAATGCAGCGACAAGCGCATTACAATAGACGAAGGTACAGTAAAGAAGGCAGGTAGTGATTATTAAGTGTTAAATTAGATTAGCAGCGAGCAGTCCAAAGAAGACACTGTGCCAAATTTCAGCTACATAGCTTCAAAACAGAGGGAGTAGTTCACGAAGAAACAGTCAGACGGACGGACAAAGCTCAATCGACTTATCTCGTAATGCAGATCATGAATATAAATGCTCTCTGTGCTCGGAGATAGTTCCTTCTATGAGTTTCAAACTTTTGGTGAAAAAATATAATACTGTTTTAAGTGTATAAAAATGTTTGATTGTGAATAAAAAAATTTAAATTTTCTTATTTTAACTCAATGAATAGAAAGGGGACACTTCACTTGCTAACGCATTTTGTATCCATATTAAAACATATTAAACGACCAACAAAACAAAAGAGTATGAGGACATTTAGCAAGCATTTTAACCATTTTTATATTAATGAATCCATTTTACCAACCTTTACTGACCACAAATGGTAAAAAGGCACCACTTTTGCCCTCGATACTGTAGTAAGCCACTCAACAAATAAACGGAAAAAAACTTACAGGGTGCCGCGAAATTCGTACTTTCTGCGGTTGTTGTAGGCTGCATAAAATTAAAACAATAACACCAAAAAGTGGAAAGCAAAACGACAACTGAAGAATTTAATTAGCATAAGTTTCTTGTGCTTCTCAGTTTTGGAAACAAAAATTGAAATATCAAAGACCAAAAAATGTTTTATGTATTTGAATTTTTGTTGGTGGAAATAAGTTTATTTTATAAAAAGTAGCAAATGCTGTATGAAAGTTGGTGGGGATTGGATCCACTTGCGTACTTTTTATTTTCTGTCAAAGTCATTAAAATTCAGTTCATGCCTAAAAATTATATTGAGGAGAGAGCTCTGGCTCTCTCTAGGTAGGGTAGAAAGAGCGTTTGAAGAGGCAAATTACAGTCGCGCCTTTTGTGTGTAGCCAAAAAAGTTTTGTTCAAGTGCACTCGAAACATTAAGAGAGTGGTGAGTGGATAGAAGGGGAAGCAAAGCTTTGATAACTTGCAATTAAAACTGGCGGTTTGGCCTTGCCAAAGCCGAAGAAGGGGGAAAGTGATGACAAGCGGGACAAAGCAAGAAAGAGAGAAAGCAGTGCAGTTCTCCAACTGCCTTTGATGTTTATTAGAGCAAAGCGCACAAAAGTAGGCAAAGGAAATGTTATTTATGTAAGAGCGAATGTATTTTAGAGCGAGTTCTTGGCAGTCAAACCTATCTGAAACATTTCTTGTTGCGTTGACACTCTCTGGACTATTCCAATTTGCCCAAGCAGAAAGTGTACGCCTAGTGTACCCAACAACACGCACACACCTTCGCGTATCTAAGAAGAACCAAGATCTGGCTGGGATCAGTCCACATGCGACTCAAGTAAATCGCTCAGCGGTTCTCTTTCCATCGTCTCATTATCCAGTGGTTCGTGTGTGTGTTTCAAATGCAGTGCCTACGTGAATTTTAAATCGTCTAGTAGACGTCTGCAGACTGGCCGGAAATTTTGTTGTTAGAGCGCAAGAAAAGTGCCTGAAAAATTTGTGAAAATTGACCAAAGAATAGCCATAAAATTCCCTTTTCACCCAAACCTACACAAAACCAAAATTTTGATTTCTTGTGATGGCATAACCCAAACAGAAACATTTTGTGGGCCATGTGGAAGTGCAAATCAAAAGTAAAATTTTTCGTACAGACCCAGTAATACCCTTAAACACATGATATAGTCCATATTTGTAATAATTCAAATAATTCAAATTATAATTATTTGTGGAAAGATAAATTTTTAATTAAATGTGGGAAACCCATGTCATCTAATGAATAAATTAAACATATTTTTGCAAACACTACTAAATCTACAGCCAACGTCAACACAACTTTGAGATCAGCTTCGCTCGTCATAAATCTACAAGGCAAAAATTATTTCATTACATTGGCAAATCAAACCATCTTGATCAGCTGTGCATTCTCATATTTGTTGCTTTGCGTATTAGCAGCTTTTTGATAAAGAATTCTTTGATTGCCCCTAATGATCATTATAGAAGGAAGCATATCCGACCACAAAAAGTATATATATTCTTGATCAGCGTGACGAGCTGAGTTGATATAGCCATGTCCGTCTGTCCGTCTGTTTCTATGCTATTTCCTCAGTCAGTTTTGAAGCTATCATAACCCAACTTTGCACGTAGTCTTTTGGTACAAATACGCTGTACATTTCTCGGAACCGGCCGGATCGGATGACTATAGCGTATAGCTGCACAGAAAAAAATATCCCCGTCGCCCTTGCCCGACTTTGATATTCCCGTAACTCAGCGGTATAAATGTGTTATAGCCTTCTTAATGTTAAATAGCAGAGCACCAGCATTATTTTTAAGTAATTGAAATAATGTTAGTAGACAGCGCGTGCTGACCCAAAAATGGTGCGCCTTGAAGAAAGGCGGAAAAGTTGGCAATACATTTTTATAAACAGGCCCCCAGCCCAAATATGAGCAGCTCATAGGTATACCATGGTATAATTAACAACATAGAGTCCTCAGAAATATACCATGCGAAATAGGTACCAGATGATATATGAACATTAGGTCGGACATTTTATGTATGCAAAAATGTAAGGCCATTTTTGAGATCAAATTAGTTTTAGGGTCTGCGACTTGGATTCAAAGTTTATCACTTACACGTTCTGTTGCCCTTGCCTACATGTTTAATTTCCAAGTAGTTGGCGTAGACTTGGTTTGAAGTCATAACACTAAGAAAAAGGTACCATGACCATTGAAGAAATTGTTTTAAATATTGCCAAGACAATGGCCGTGTGGTTCTAGTTCATGGATGGATCTAGTTGATGGATCTAGTTCGATTGTTGAGGTGAACGAATCTGAAATGTAGTTATAATTGCTAATTTTTGACATTTTGGCATTCCATTTTCACCCTAAAATCAGCGTTCTCAAAGTACCGTACAAAGTACCGTACTTATGTTTAGTACACAAAAAGTACTGAACAAAACCAAGTACCGTACTCAGAAAAGTACGGTACATTTTTCGTTTCGTACTGTACGAAATCACAGGTACGGTAAATAATTTGTAACGCACCTACCGAAAAAAGCAAGTACGGTACAGCGTCGTAACGAACCGACCGATAAAAATAAGTACCGTACTTTTTTGTGTTCAGCACTCGTACGTACTTAACAATTTTAGTTACGTACAGTTAAGTACAAAATGGTTTTTAGTTAAGTACACGGAGTGTAAATCGAATTAAGTTACAGACTTTGTGATAGAAGACTTATTAAATCGCGAAAAAAACCAAGGATGACCAAAAATAAAGAACATAGCTTAGATCTTAAAAACTGTTTCAAACCACTGTCTGTTACTAACAAATCATTAAATCGCGAAAAAATACCAAGAAGGATCAAAAAATGTAATAATGCCAAACAAACTTTCCTTTGAAGATAGTGAAAAATCATGTCAAGATATATGCATAGGCGCAATATGCGGTTAAGGGTTCTCCATGGTAATAAAACCGCGAAATGCTTAAGAAACTGCTTTTCAAAGCCACGAATGATCACACATAACTACGTTCGCCTGTCTATGACAATACTGAACCACGAACCATATACGACCATTATCCGCCATTTTCGCTTCTAATTTGTATAAAAGCCTGCCTGATGTAAATTCAAAAATAGTTCCAATTGTATTGAGTGTTTTTTAAATAAACTTTTTTTATTCAATGTTTATGTTTTTGAGCAATTTAGAATTAAGTTTCACAATTAATATGTTCTCTATTGCATTAGCACTAAGTCTATTACGCAATTTTGTGCAAATATTAAGTAGGGCACTGAATGCGCGTTCCACTGAGACCTGCGTGGCCGGCACAGATAAGTGTAAAATGATTTTAGTTATGGACTCTCATAATTTGTAAAAGTTGTGGCAAGTCACTAAGCAGGCTAACTTATCAATAAACTTTTGTGGAACCAAGTATTGATTATAAACCTATTTCTATTTGTAAAAAGATAATTTGCTAGTGAAAAAAGAATTGGGCGGTCGTCAAAATAAAACTTCAGAATTGTACCAGAATTGTATCCTGCGTGATCTGTAAGAAACGATTGGTTCATCACCCTTCTAACATTAAGCGGCATTATAAAATCGTCCATAACCAAGAGGTCGAAGAAGTGACAGAAGCCAATAAAGTTCGCAAACGCCAAAATGAAGCCAACTTTAACTTAGACATGACAAAAGAAGAGTTTAATCAAATCATTGTCTACCTTATAACCGTGCAGGCCCTTCCATTTCGGATTTTCGATGACGAAGAGGGATTTCAGCGATTATTGAAACCCTATACAGAAGCATTTGGAAAAAAATTGAATTCCCGAAATGTCGTTCAGCACTTGGAACTCACTGCAGCCAAAATTTGCACTGCCATTGCCGAAACAGCCAAAGGACGTTTGGTGTGCCTTAAAATGGATATTGCATCGCGAACATAAAGAAAAGGAAATAATGGCTTGTTTGGACAAATTCAATATATCAATTGACCAACTGTATTCTATGAGAACCGACAATGGACAATTTGTTACAATGGGAGAATACAACTTTAAAGTTGTAGAGGATTTTGTTTACCTCGGAACGACGATAACCAGCGATAACAACATCAGTCTGGAAATCCGACGAAGGATCACTCTTGCAAACCGATGCTTCTACGGGCTAAGTAGAGAGCTCAAGAGCAGAGACCTCAAGCGAAGAACAAAATTAGCCCTATACAAGCCGCTAATCATAATCATCCCAGTCCTGCAATACGGCGCAGAAGCATGGACAATGACAGCAGCGGATGAAGCGGCGATTGGCGTGTTTGAACGAAAGATTCTTCGGAGGATTTATGGACCTATAAAAGTTGGCGATGTTTTCCGCATTCGAAATAATGACGAACTGTATGAGCTCTATGGGGACACCTGTCTGGTCAAGCGCATAAAGCAACAGCGGCTGCGCTGGTTAGGACATGTCACCAGGATGGACGAAGAAGCTCCAGTAAGGAAAGCTTATTATTCGAAGGCGGCTGACTACGGAGGAAGAGGCAGGCGGGGGAGACCTCGACTTAGATGGGATGACCAGGTTCGGGCAGACCTTGCCAAGCTTGGTTTGACCAATTGGTCCCAGCTCGCACGGAGCAGAAGCGACTGGCGGACATTGTTGGTAGCGGCCGAGACCGTCGAACGGTTGTGATGCATGCATCGGGCCAATCAAGAAGAGAAGAAGAAGAACCGACAATGGCGCATTAAGTGCCCTACCTAATATTTGCACAAAATTGCGTAATAGACTTAGTGCTAATGCACTAGAGAACATATTAATTGTGAAACTTAATTCCAAATTGCTCAAAGACATAAACATTGAATAAAAAAGGTTATTTAATAAACACTCAATACAATTGGAACTATTTTTGAATAACGCTTATGCATAACATCTGGCAGGCCTTTATACAAATTTACAAGCGAAAATGGCGGATAATGGTCATATAATATTTGAATCGTGGTGCAGTATTGTCCTAGACAGGGGAAACTAGTTATGTGTGATCATTCGAGGCTTTGAAAAGCAGTTTCTTAAGCATTTCGCGGTTTGGTTATCATGGAGACCCCTTAGCTGCGAATTGCGCCTATGCATTGATCCTGACATGATTTTTTATTTGGTTGGCAATTACGTTTTTCATAATTACTATTTTTATCCTCTTTGGATTTTTTTCGCGATATAATAAGTCTTCAGTCATTTTTATCCTCTTTGGTTTTTTTTCGCGATTTAATAAGTCTTCTATTACAAAGTCTGTAACTAAATTCGTTTTACACTCCGTGTACTTAACTAAAAACCATTTTGTACTTAATTGTACGTAACTAAAATTGATTAGTTCGTATACACAAAAAAGTTCGGTACCAATTTTTATCGGTCGGTTCGTTAGGACGCTGTACCGTACTTGCTTTTTTCGGTAGGTGCGTTACAAATTATCTACCGTACTTGTGATTTCGTACAGTACGAAACTAATAATGTACCGTACTTTCCTGAGTACGGTACTTATTGAGTACAGTACTTTTGTTGTCGAACCCCGCTTAAAATTTCATCAAAGCGCTTTTTCTGTTGGATGATGTTTGATGTATTATTCGAAATAGTATATTTCTGCAAAATTTTTTATTGTGCGCTGTGCGCTTCTAGATAAAAGTAAGTTATAGTAAGTAAGAGGTTATCAGGATATCTTTGCAGTAAGGTCCCACACGAACTGAAATGAAGTGCTGCTTATCACGGTTGCAGTCGTTCCTGCTTATAAATTGACTTAATAATTAATTCCCATTCTTTCAGGATCTGAAAATAATACGGATTACTATACTACTATGAGCAAAAAATACAGGGAATTTGCAAATAATGCAAAAAATCTTTATTCATCATTGTAAATTCATTTCATTTCCCTGAAAGTAGTCTCCTTCGACTGCATTACAATTTTAAAAACATGCTGCAAAGTCTTCTTCCGGTATAGTCTTCAATTCCTTCTTCGTTTCGGGCTCTATCTCTTTTATAAATTCAATTCAATTCGGGGCGGTCTCTTGAGTTCAGCCCATGGTTGCCCATGGTAGCCCAAATGCTCACTCAAAATGGTTTCCACTGTAATGTTGGTATCTGACTAAAAGGCCCATGCGTTCATACGGACATGGCCCTTGTAGGGACCCCGCTCGTGGACAATGCTGAATCCAACTTGCAAGCCACACTAATCGCACTTATTGGAATGGCAGTTTTAAAAATTTAGTCCCACATAAGAGCGTGGATAAAACGCATCTCTTCATCGAAAATGGTCTGACATGACCAATAATAAATTAGATTCCTGCTTCATATTTGATTGTTGCTGGATTAAATTCAAATTTGACAACTTTTAAAATGATACGGAGAGTTCCGTGAACGTATCGTATACATAATATTTGTGGCAACCTTGAAGTTTTTTCGCAGAGGTTAAAAAATGAACTAAAATTGTTGGTAAATGTCTAGTATAGCGGCCTACTCTCAGAAAATTCCAAAAAAAATTTCCTCGATGGACCGCGAATTATGAAGAATTTTCATGCAGAAAAAACGCGGGTGTCATCCATGGTTTCTTTTTTGAACGAATTTTGAAAATTTGATTTTTACCTAATAAAACATATTGTGTTTTGAGAAATGTGTCAAATTTAATTCAAATTTAATTGGATTTTTTATTGTTCATTCAATAATTCTAATCAAAATGGAGTGCACGAATTGCAATTTTACGGTGTCGAAATTTGTCGAAATTCTTTGACGAATATAGAGGTTATTGAGTATTGTTCTGCGGACTGTAAGATAGCAGTAAAAGATGACGGCAAACTATTCTTTCGGTGGCGTAAACAGTTGACTGCTGCCACCATGGGCAATAAAAATAAAGAAAAGAAACAGTGCAATTTCAATGAAAGGGTAAAAAGGTATACCTGATTCAAAAGTATCCATACAGGAGATTGCCAATTTTGTCGTATGGGATACAGTTCTGTTAATAAGTGTAATGTGCTAAATTACATTTACCACCTCATACTTATTGATACCCTATATAACACTAGGGTAGCGCAGACAGGTATAAATGCTCCTTGTACTACACTGCGAATAACTTTGAACGTAGTACAATCACTCGGCCCGAGTACCTTCAACCGCTCTGAAAATGTTCAGATAGGTTAGCAAGTCCTTTGCGAATGAGTCCCCCTATTGACGAAAGTAATCCCTTCCAGTCCCGAGAATACCGGGTGTCATGGTACACTTCTCGAAAGAACCTTACTAATCGTAAATAAAACGGACGGAAGTGGGCATAATGTGTTAGAAAATTTGTCGTTTGGGACTCTATAAATATCAGCTAGCGAAACAGCCTTTGGGGGGGTTCTTTGACTCCTTCCACTAACATCACCCACGGTGCACTTACTAAAAAAAAGAATCCCTTGCCTTATTTAAAGTCTAAAGAGACGTGCATAACCAAATAAAAGATACAAGAAAGAAGAAAGAAAGTTACACTAAGAAAGAAAGAAATTGAGTCAGGCTTACATTCGATGAGCTACTAAGATGTTGGGTAGCCTCGCTTCTTTACCCACCCTGCCATGATTTTCCGATAGCGAATTGTTGTTTGGAAAATCCCAAAACCGATTACACCATTCTATTTACCCTCCCATACCGCAAGGAAAATTACGAAAACTTAAGCATTCATTGTATATCCTAATTTATTCCAATTCAAATTAAATCCAGTTAGCTCCATTGCTCACTTAAACGAATCAACAAGTTTCAGCATATAGGTACATCTCCTGTACGATTTCAGATAAATTTATAAACTAAATCAAATTATAAGAATGATAATTTCTACAGGATGCTTATATATATTAGGTAACATTATTCATAGCTCCAAATGCTTTTAATTTGCTCAAAGGAATTTGTAAATTATTTCATTCAACTTCACGGATAATTATATGTTTGGATAAATGCATACGAGATTTAAAGATAATTTGCCTTAAAATAATATACTGTTTACGAGTGAAAATTCATGTATCAATACGTATGAAGCTCATAAAAATCGTTACAAGGAACGAGATTCGAAATCAAAACTTAGAGATAAGAGGCCACGTTCTTGGCAAAATTTCATAAAACGATATTTACATAAGGGGAGTTTATTTGAAGAAATATAACTTTAAGTTTTATTTTTGCAAAATATCATATTAACTGATTTTAATTAAACGCGTATCAAAGAACACACAAAAGACTATAGAAGAAGCAGCGCAAATGATGATCAAAGGGCTATGTGTATGTGTGAATGTATATTACTGCCAATAGGCGGGTGACCATCGAACAGCTGTTCGTTCTCTCTTTCTTTAAGCACAGCACTTGGATAAACTTGCGTTGATTCTCCTTAATATGGTGGAAAAATCAAATATATGTATTCATGTAAAGACTCACCCATCTGATCCGTCGAAGGCCTCCGAGGTAGCTAGATGTGTTTCAGGTTTATCCTTAAAGCTGGGAAAAGGATTCAATTGATTGTTGCACCATGTAGTAGTATGTGTATTTAAACTAGTGAATTTAACTTGAAAGCGAATACCAAGCTCGTATTGCAGATACTTTCGCACTCTACATGCATATGTAGATAATTCTCGTACGTATACTTGTACAGTTTTACAGTCACTTTGAATATTAAACTCTCTTGTATCTCGTTTTTGCATTAATCAAGAAAAATTATTGTAGGAGCGTTCAGACTTTATCAGAATTATAAATGCGCTTTACTGAAAACTATTGGTTTGGAAAAAACTTTAAATCGGATTCTGCGGTTGCAGACGCTTTCACTTAGAGGACAACACTTTCTCCTATTACAACACTTTCACTACTACGTGGCAGTACAATTGACGTATTATCCTTGCAGTCAGCACAATCCAGATCTCGCTATATGAAGGGAAATGCTTGCCAGGATCTTCAACAGCACACAATCTTGCAGCACACACTTTTGTAGCCCGCAAGGGGGAACGCTGGCCGAGAGCAAAACGACACTGGTAGCCGGATGTTTGGAGCAGGCCAAACGCTCAGATTTCTGGACCGCACCAAAATGATGAGAGAGCGCACATAGGCAACACCGAGCCTCAACAAGCAGCACACCTTTGGCCAAGATTTGGCCAGAGATTGGTGGCAGTGCTCGAGTGCCCACGTCCAATGAAAATTGACTCCCAAGGAGCCCTTTAGGCCGCCTTCTGCAGCACCTTCTGGCTTAAAGTGGATGAATCCTGTAGGAGGGGCTTAATAAGTTTTCTGGAGCTTACAGAATAATGAGATTGGTTTTTACCTGACGCCAAGTTAGGGTTATTGCTTTGCAACCACCGTGATAATGGAAGCCGGTACCAAAATCGAGCGTCCAAGATGTCAAAAAATGCCTGAAATCCATTTCCCGATGGGGAGTAATTAGACTTCACATTTTCTGACAAATATATAGGAAATGTCGTCACACTTACGCCGAAATATTAATGTCAGCTTGTAGTACAAAGCTTCTTTGTCTAAACGGAGTAGTGTGTTCGTTGAAACCAGGTAGGATGCCAAAGATTTTTTAAGATTTTTGTCTTTAAAATGCAGGCTGAGTTTCTGCGTTGCACGTCTGACTTCCGTCGGGTCTCTCGATCAAAAGAACGAAGCCAGAAAGCTGGTCTCACTCTGCAGAGAGTTACCATATCAATTTGCCAATCGATAGTTCGATCACGACCTATCGAGTTACATGCACGCGTGTGTTTTTCTTTGGAATTAGCAATGGTTTGCGTCCTTGCTAATTGCCAGTTACAAAATTCAAAATATCGTTACGAATATTCAGTTCGTATAGGCAGAAATTGTTCATTACAACCACAAGTTAATTCTAAAATCTTGATTGGGGAAATAACTTGAAACTGCAATTACTGCCTAATATCTTTGGCATGATATGTACCTTGCAGTCGTCCCTGTAAGTCTTCAAGTACATAGTAACTTCTTCCCAATTTTTCCCGAACTCTTATAATACTTCCTGTCCGACAGCAAACTGGACTTCTCGCGCACGTAGGTTATAGTGCCGAGCGTACTGATCATAAGCTTTGCCGATATTCTGACGAAGCTCTTTTCGCAAAAGCTTAAGCTGATCATCACGCGTAATGACATTAACTGGTTCGTCCAGCAAGTTAAGTTTTTTCAACAATTCAAAATGCGTTCCGTGCGTTGCCATATCGAAGCCATATAAGGCATGATACGGAGAACAGCCAATGCTCTGGTGAAAGGTGTTACGTAACGCGCAACTTATAGCATAGATGTGCATGTCCCACTCGCGATGGTCTTCCTTCAAATATGCCCTAATTGCCGCTATGACTGAACGGTTGACTCGTTCAGATGCGTTCGACTGAGGTGAGTACAAAGCAGTGTATACATGTTTTATCCCGAGAGACGTTAACCATGCATTGAATTCCACTGATTTAAACTGCGAGCCATTGTCGCTAACCAATATTTCGGGAATACCACAAGAAAAGAAGATGTGGTCTTGTAAGTATTGTTTGATTGCGCTCGTCGTAAATTTCTTAAGCGGACAAAGCCAATGAAATTTAGACAAATGGTCAACTACAATCAATAAGCCGATGTTTCCAAGTTTACTTCTAGGGTAAGGTCCTAGGATATCGACGTAAAGTCTCTGAAAAGGTCGCTCCGAAACTACTGCTTTACCGATTGGTGGTCGAAGTGTGGAATTAGGTGCTTTCGTTGTTTTGCACACCTCACAGGCACGAACAAAGTTTCTTACCTGGCACACCATCCCAGGCCAATAGAAATTTCTCCGAATGAGCTCCAAAGTTTTGGCCATTCCTCCGTGAGAAGATACTACCTCGTTATGAGCTCTTTGTATAACTTCATCTGTGAGTCCTACAGGAATCCATAGCTTCCAATTAGTGTCATTGCTTTGATCTGCACCGGTATCATGTTCTGTCCTGATATAAACGAACCTGTCGATGATTTTGATATCAGGATATTGGGCTTCGTTCTGCTGAACTTTGGCCTTCAACTTTTGATAATCAGAGTCTTCGAAGCAGGGAGATTTTAGATCCACTTCAGGTCCTATTGTCTCTAGCACTGCAAGTTCTTCCTCATACCTCCGTGAGAGAGCATCTGGAACTATATTTTCCCGCCCTCGTCGATGACTAATAGTAAAGGTGTAACCTTGAAGTTTCATGGCCCACCGCGCAAGTCTTCCTTTTAAATTCGTCTTCTTCTTGATTGGCCCGATGCATGCATCACAACCGTTCGACGGTCTCGGCCGCTGCCAACAATGTCCGCCAGTCGCTTCTGCTCCGTGCGAGCTGGGACCAATTGGTCAAACCAAGCTTGGCAAGGTCTGCCCGAACCTGGTCATCCCATCTAAGTCGAGGTCTCCCCCGCCTGCCTCTTCCTCCGTAGTCAGCCGCCTTCGAATAATAAGCTTTCCTTACTGGAGCTTCTTCGTCCATCCTGGTGACATGTCCTAACCTTTTAAATTGGCTTGCTTCATAAGCCAAACTAAGCTCGCGTAATCCGTGATAACCTCGAAATCTTGCATTTCGATATAACACCGGAATCGTTCTATGCCCTCTATTGCTGCGAGACATTCACGCTCAGTCACGCTATAATTGCGTTGAGCCGAATTTAGCTTTTTTGACATAAAGGCGACTGGCTTCTCAACTCCTTCGTCGGAAATTTGAATCAAAACTGCACCAATGCCAACATCGCTAGCATCGCAATGCACGTAAAACTTTTTCTCAAAATCAGGGTTTTCTAAGATCGGAGCCGAAGTCAACATATCTTTGAGCTTCTCAAAAGCTATCTGGGCCGCATTTGTCCAAGAGAACTTCCTCTTAGTTGATAACAATTCTGTTATTGGAAAAGTAATCTCAGAAAAGTTCTCGATAAACCTTCGGTACCAGCCCACCAAGCCTAGAAAAGCTCTAGCTTGCTTTAGTGTGGTTGGTACTGGCCATGATCTAATGGATTCCACTTTTGCTGGATCTGCTGAAATACCACCTTCGCCGATCACATAACCCAGGTAGTTGACCTTAGTAACACAAAATTTACTTTTTGACAAGCTAAGTGTCAAATTGGCTTTGCGAAACTGTTCAGACAACCTAATCAAAATTGCTAAGTGGGACTCAAAATCTTCCGATACAAAGATCATCCAAATAACCAAAAACACAGTATTTTAGTTCCGCCGGAATTAGCTCGTCCATCAAACGACACATCGTTTGTGGAGCGTTACAAAGCCCAAATGGCATTACTGTGAATTGATAAAGGGGGCGACCCGGTACTGTGAATGCCGTTATCGCCTTAGATTTTTCTGACAAAGGAATTTGCCAAAAAGCGTCCTTTAAATCGATCTTGGTGATTATCTTGGCTTTTGGCAATCTAGCAAGTATGCCTTCAATGTTTGGAAGAGGATACGCGTCTTCCTTAGTTGCTTCGTTAATCTTGCGAGCGTCCAAGCATAATCGATCTTTTCCCGGTTTTACTACAAGCCGCATCGGAGAGCTCCATCCGCTATTTGATTTTTCAATAACCCCTAAATCGAGCATTCTATCTATTTCTTTGTACATAATGTTCTCGACGGCCGGAGAAACAGGATAAAATCGCTGTTTAATAGGCTTTACCGATCCAACGTCAATCTCGTGTTGCAGCCAGGAAGTTCGTCCGAGACCTTGCTGATCAAAGTTAGGAAATAACTTAATTACCGACTCAAGACGAGATCTTTGCTGGTCAGTCAATGGGAACTGATCTTCCAATGGAACATCTTGCTCTACTATCGGCTTGGGCGACTCAACTGAAGAGACTAGTCCTGGAATCAAGTTAAATTCCTTCCAAAAATCGACTCCTAGTATGACTCTCTTTGTTATTGATGGGATTATGAAAAATCGAATGGGTTTCTTGTCCCCATTATATTCTATCTCTGTCAGAATTGTACCTAAAACGGGGTGACTTTTGCCATCTGCTGTCTTTATGCTTGATGTAACTTTGCGAAAGTGTGGAAATTTAGACCAATCGACCTTGGCTAAACTTGCACCAATACAGCTAATATTAGCCCCGGTATCCAGTAAGCCGTATTCTGAGTAGCCATGGAATGATACTTGAGCATAAAAACGACCATCCGGTGCTTCGTTCAAGACTGCGCAAACAAGCAGCCTATGTGCAGATCTCACTTTTCGCCAATATTGTCGAATACGCGCTGTAGACCTTTTTGGTATTTTCACTACGCTATTTATTTCGTTGGAAAAAATTCTGTTTCGAACGTCTAAGTAATTCTTCCAACGCTCGTGGTATGGACGAATTGGATATAAGATGGGAGTGCTGTTAATTTGTTTTCTATCCGTGGGGGTTATGACTACTTCACTGCTGGCGTTTACTTTAGGAAGCTGGCGCGCTGACGGACTAGTCAGTGAAGCATTCGTATTTATGTTCGGGTCTATTGCGGGGTCATCCGACTGTTGTCGGTGGATGCACCCCTTCGGAAGTTTTCCGATCGCTTAATGCACGTCAAGCACTGAGGCTTATAAACGTCCTTTTCCCCGCAACCGTAACAAAATATGTTCCGATGCTTCAGGCACATATCCCATGCATGACCTTCCTCATCGCAATTCCAGCAGGTGAAACTTTTCCCTGTTTTCCGAATTGCATTAATCTCTAGGTCCTGTTCTTCCTCAGATATGTCTGGTTGATCATCCAGGACGGCAACAGTTCGTCTATGCGCATAATGCCCAACACTTGTTTTGGTATTCCGCTTAAAGCTGTCGTCGCTGAACAACTGTTCGCGTTGCAGCACCAATTGCCTTAAATGAGCAACGGAGCGGATATTGACATATAGCAATGCTTCGCGCACGTCTGAGACCACGTTTCTTTGTAGTTGTTGTACTAAACGATATTCTTCTAGTTTCTTTCTCTCCCCCCTCTCTCTCTCTCTCTCTCTCTCTCTCTCTCTCTCTCTCTCTCTAAGATTGTGCTTTTGTTGTGAGTGGGTGGGAGGGGGTGGCGGGGGGTAATTCACTTATTTGATCATAACTTGAGAACCGCTCATCCGATCTTTATCATTCCTTCGGCAAATAGATACATATTACTAATGACTAACTATCTCTAGAAGGTACAAATCATCCATCTACAAAACTGTGGGAGCTATGACGTTTTCCGAATTGCGGGGGCGGGAGGGGGCGTGGCGAAAATTGAAAATAATCTTGATCTGCCTGCAAGTATAAGAAGCATTTGTCCCATGCATGTCAAACCTCTATATCTTGCCATCTCTGAGATCTGTTTGTTCATACGGACGGACAGACGGACAGACAGACAGACGGACAGACGGACGGACAGACGGACATGGCTATATCGACTCGGCTGTTGATGCTGATCCAGTATATATATATTTTATAGGGTCGGAAATGATTCCTTCTCCCTGTTACATACTTTTGCACAAACTTAATATACTCTATGTACCTTCGGTACAGAGTATAAAAAATGCTTAAGGAACAACATCCTTTACAGACTGCAAGTCTCATTGCCCTTCTGCAGAGATTTCTTAGCAATCGCATGTCGTAAATTAGTTATCACTAATCAAAGTCAAAACCGGTACAAAAGTGGTTCATAGCCATATCTAAAAAACCATTTGAGCTAGGAACCGGAAATCGGTGTGTAGTGAATAAAAAATTTGGAGTTAGTTTGGACGATATAAATAAATGTAAATGTAAATGTAAATAGCGATTGGAAGTTCAATCTTGAATATAAACGCTCTTATAAAAAAATTAACTGAACTATTACACAGTTAATTCATAATATTTATGCGTAAGCGAACAAGACTATTTACACGGGTTTCTATGTACAGACGGTTTAATATTTACAATGTCAAATCGGGATTGTATTGTAAATTCTTCTAACAGCAACTGTCTTCGCATGGAGCAATAATTACTAGAGAAAAACTTTGCGCTGCCTCTCAATTTTGCTGGCGGTAAACGATAGTGCCTAAAAAGATACTCTATAGTGCCAGTAGGAAATCAATGTGGTTAGAGCGAGACGATCATATTCCCAAATGTATCCACAGAACGTAAAAGACAGCAAACAGCTGACCCCTAAGTTTTTACAGACCGCAAGTGAGAGCGAAACGCTGACTAATTTCTGACAAATGCGGTGTCGATTGAGCAAAGTTTTTCTCTAATACTCATTCTCCATGGTCTCATTTCATCTGTCTGTCGCTCTACTACTATTGAGTTCTCTATACAGTGTGAACTTCGTCTCAAGTCTTAAAAATAATTAAATTATTTTGAAATAATTTCAAAGTTTACTACTGATTTAATTTTAATGTATGCAATACTTCGTACACAGCCATATCTCTCTTCAAAAGATCAGTAAGTGATTTGATATTAACTATCCAAGAAAATTGTACTCCATTCATAGAAATAGTCATCTTTTCAACCAAAAAATTTGTATAGAACAGTTGATCAGATGCAGTAGAAGAACATAAATGAGAGCTTTATTAATTTTGAGGAAAATCAACTAGTTGACAGAAACATTAACACCTTCTCTAAGTGGACTTAATTTAATATTCAGACCTGTTCCCGTTATCAATTCCGATCAAAACACGCGTAATGGGAATTGTTTAATGTTCTCGCTTCCACAAACTGACTGTGTTATTCCGAATACCATGTACGGTTTTTAACTTCCCAACTTCATTTCTATTCATTTGGCCCCCTTGACTATAAAAAGTTTCGGCCAAATTCTTTAAAATTTTCTCAATTGAATTTGAAAACGAGCACCGGCCTGACTATATTGGTATGTTACTTTACAAATACTTTTCAAGATGTTTTTCAAAGAAATTTAATCAAATCAAATGAAAATTTTTTTCATACATATCACCGAAAGCTTCAGATGCTCCGCACAAAGCAGATTCTCGTGCTTTTTTGATATTCTTATTTTTTTAATCGGAACATAATGGGGAGCATTATGGTTAATGGATTGCAAGTGTTACCAGGCGGCGGAGTATCGTTTCGCTTCGTTTTTATACACTTGAAAAGTGTATTATAATTTTGCCCAGAAGTGTGCAACGCATAGAAGGAATCATCTCTTTTTTTTTTTTTTCTTTTTTTGACTTTTATGTTTAACTATTCGTTTTTGTTTGCACAGCCAAAATCTGGACACATTAAACAAAAAAGTCTTTATAAATCAATTAAAGACTAAATGAATTAAATTTTTACAATTTATTCAAGAAAAAAAATTTATTTATGTAATCTAGAACGGTGAGTGCCTAATTTGGCAATTTCCTTTTCATTCCACCGACTAACAAGCATTACTTTTCAAAACGCAAAAACTTGTCTCGTTTTAAAGGAAACTGTTTATTTTCACATATTGTTTATGGTTGCAAAAGGATTATAAAATATTTTCGATTTTATTTTAGAGTGAGGCTTTTTGGTACAGGTCTATACTCAGATGAGTAAATTTTTAGTTTGGTACGATATTTCACCTGAATAGAAACTATTTCATACAATTAAGATGCCTTTTCAAACGTATTCAGATTTCAAAGCTGTACAAATTTGTTTCTATTCATGTGAAATATCGTACCAAACTAAAAATTTATCTTATCTGAGTATACCCTTACACTAAGAAAATTGACAAAATGGCGTATATTGAAAAATGAAAAATCGATTTTGGTTCCGTTTTTGTAGTTTAGAGTAACAAAAAAAAAGTCAAATTTTTTTTAAAAATATGATTGAGGGTCAGACCAGAATGGTGACCATTCTGCGTCGATTGCACTTTGATTCATCAAAATCCGTTCAACGTAACTGGAGATATCATGGCCGGCAGTTCGAAAAACGTGATTTCGAGATAAATGCGTTTAAAGTTTGAAGTAATTCGTAATAAAATTGCCTGTTTTATCGCAGACATTGGTCAACCAAAAAAGGCTTTGTCTTCTAGTAGTAGTAGTAGTAGTAGTTCTTCTTTATTGATTTTGTAGATATTTTTCTTTTTAAAAAGTTTTATTTTTGAACAATATTTTATCATATAAAGAAGGTGATATAACTAGCATGGCATCAAGGCCGTCTGCATATTAATATTATACAAATTTTTATACTTAAATTTTACGTACATACACATAATTAAGTTATTCTAAATTGGAAACAGACATTTTATTTAATTTAAACTATTTTAAAAGCTTTCGTAAATAATTTTTTTTCGGTAGCGGGTTGCGTCTATGAGAAATTTTGCTAGCCTTTTCCAGTCTGATCCATTTAATATCGTTTCATCTCCCCATATGTTGATTCGGAGCTCTTTAAATATTGGACAGATCGCACAGAAATGAGCCAGGTCTTCCCTCTTCCGTAAATTGCAAAGAGTGCATACTTCAATAACATTCTGATGGTGGGGAATATAATTTAATGCCAGCATCTCTGTCCGAGCTTTGAAAATGTTTGAGATAGTCCAGCAGTAGTATTCGTCTTTGAAGTAATTGCTTTCCTTCAAGTTATGGTTCAGTTGCCTATATGTGTTGCGAGTTTGGCTTTCTAGTGCAGAGACTTCAAAACTATGACGAGCTCGTTCATCGACTGCTTGTAGCAGGGCACGTTGAGAGACGCTCCAAGTATCGGGCTGCGACAGGTCCAGGTGGATTCCAAAGTGCCGAGCGAGACTTTCCCCATAATTTGAAGCATTGTGATTTTCCGACCAAAAGTGTATTTACAACAATACAGGGCAGCCTATTCTCATGCAGCTTTATTATTTTGTTTACATAGCGAAAATGTGTGCCTAGAGTGTGTACGAACATTTCTGGAAGTCCTGTCTCTAGATGTATGGCATATGTAGGCGTGTTTTGTGGGAGATAAAACACTCTTTTGATGAAGTATCGCAAAAGTTTTTCGACGTCTTCATATTTGGCATAACCCCAGACTTCTGTTCCATAACACATAATTGCTTTTGATGTGGCCTCAAACATCCTGTAATTTGTACTCGAGCTTATATTATTTTTGCAATAAAGTGAACGCCAGGTGCTGCTAATTGCTTTTTTCGAGTCTCTCAGCTTTTGTTCTAGGTGCTTGGTAAATGACATATTTGATGTTAGAGTTATTCCTAGATACTTATACTCTTTTACCACATCTAAGGACGTGCCATTCAAGCTCCACTCTTCCGTTTTCGCAAGACGACCTTTCCCTGCTCGAACTACCATAACTTTGCACTTCGTGGTGTTGATCCTTAGGCTCCACTTTTGACCATATGCATGCGCGGCATTAATCATGTTCTGCATGACTTGTGGGCTGTCGGCAAAAAGGACCATATCGTCCGCGTACATGAGAATTTTTAGGTTCATCTGTCCAAATTGTACTCCTCCAGGTAGCTCTGTCGATATATCATCCACAAATAGCGCAAAAAGCAGAGGACTTAGTAAGCAACCTTGTTTTACTCCGAGGTTAGTTTCAAACCACTCCGATAGGGTATGGCCATCCCACACTGCAGTCTCATTATCCGTGTACAAGCTTCGTAATATTTTGATCATTTTTGTTGAAACACCCATTCTGTTCAATTTGTCTAGCAGGCTTCTTCGATGGATGGTATCAAACGCAGCTCTGAAGTCTGTAATAAACAAATACAATTTTTTCTTTTCTTCCAGGAACGCGTTTACAACTGATGTCAGTACAAAAATGCTGTCGACTGTAGAATATCCTTTACGGAAGCCTGATTGATTCTGGCTGAGCAGTTGTTTGGTCTCAACAAAAGCATTAAGTCTTGCTAGTAAGATCGAAGTGAACGTTTTCACGATTAAATGCAGGAACGAAATACCCCTGTAGTTTTCGACATTTGTTGGAGAACCCTTTTTCCATATTGGAAAGATGATATTTTTTGTGAAGCTTTTTGGAATTATCTTCTTATTTATCTTCTATAGCGCTGTGGAACACTCAAAATAGCCTGAGACGGGGACCAATAAATTGTGAAACTAGAGGCATCAGGTAGCAACACCGCATAGCCAGTTTTTCTTCAGCACGTCAAGTTCGCGATTAATGGGCACATTTATACTAGCAACACACAACTACAACATCTGTTGCTGGTTAAAAAAATATGAGAGCTAAAATTTTGGAAAATTCACCAAAGATGAAGGGAGTCACCACAATTGTTTTACCAAATTCCCGCCCCCAATGGACAAGCGGTTAGTACCCCGCTCATAGAGGTCTAACTTAGAAAATGGAATAAATTGAAAACCACTCGAAGGAATTTTGTAAGGTTTTAAATATATTGAGATACTGAACAATTAAA
The DNA here is from genome assembly GCA_018904235.1 of Lordiphosa stackelbergi. Taxonomy (NCBI): domain Eukaryota; kingdom Metazoa; phylum Arthropoda; class Insecta; order Diptera; family Drosophilidae; genus Lordiphosa; species Lordiphosa stackelbergi. The sequence continues at coordinate 113,991 of JAEIFU010000571.1, forward strand.
TGTGTCCTTGTGTCGTGGCTTGCATCGATAAACTGCGATGGTGGGTACCACATTTTACAGCACCTATTATCGAGTCCATATAGGCCATAAAGTAGACATAAAAATAGACCGAACTGCGTTTTCAGTTTTACCAACGAATCCTTGGTTCGCGGTTTATAGTCGTTTTTGTACTAGCAATTGCCTTAGAACAACATTGACAATTAAGGGCACTTCCCTTGACTTTAAAATTATAGTTTTATTCATACATGTAAAAAACACCCCTTACAATATGAAAATGCATCAATGTGCTTGGCTTATGATATAGCGGTTCGCTAATAAGTCTAACAGTGTTTGAAGAAATTTTATTCTACCTAGACTACTCTATATATCCTCATGAAAATTTCTTTCTAATTATTATATTCATTATCTAGCAAAGGCATACCGCCGAAATTAAGATGTCTCTGAATCATTGGTAAGGATATATACGATTGCGATTGCCCAGTGCAAATGTATGAAATTTTTATTAAAGTTTGGTGTGCATATTTTTTTTTTAAATGGGTGAAATGTTAAAATTTATTTTAATTTATTGACACTTCAACAAAGGCATCCGAGTAATGAGCAACAACATACAGAAGCCAATTTATTTATTTATATTACTTGTTTAATTTTTATTTTAATAATAAATACGAATTTGTTGGAAGAACAGACCGATTTTTAAAACGGTTTATTTGGATAAGGGCAGTGACAAAAAAATAATTTCAAAGCAAAAATACTTGCACATTGTTTCAAAAACAAACAAAGTAAGTTAATTCCATCTTGTCCATACAAAGATAACTTTTGCAATGTTTGTGGCTTATATACGCCTAAAAAAAGCCGAAAAGCATCTTTCCGATATAAGAATGCATTTGAAGATTATTTTAAAACTTCATTTCAACAGGATGTGTGGTACGCTCCTGATAGATTGTGTGATTCCTGCATAAGAATTTTAAATGATAACAATAACACAATCGCCTCTAAAGCTTTCAAGTTTGAGCATCATACAATTTGGTATAGGCGAACCGAGCATTCGCCGGATGCTTGCTTTTTTTGCTTAAACCGTGAAAATTGTCAGGGACACCGTTATAGCAGTCGTGAAAAAATTGACTACATTGATGTTGATACGGTAGTTAGAGCTCAATTAAGTTCCAATAATAATTTAAAATCTGTCTTAGATGACACTAAAAATAAAAGTATGCAACAACTAGAAGATATTACTTATTCTGAGTTTGAACCATCAGAGTGTTCTAGCACACGACACTTGATTACTCAATCTGACTTTAATGACATAGTTCGAGATGCAAGCTTGTCCCAAAGTGGAGCAGAGCTGCTTGCATCTCGCTTAAAACAATGGAATTTGGTAGCAGATGATTTTAAAATAACATCTTCTCGTAAACGAACCTGTTCCAAGTTACTTGATATTAATTTCGCCATGCATCCAATTGATGGAACAGACACTAATCTATGTTATTGTACAGATATCGATGCTCTTTTCATCGAAATAGGACACCCTCATGTCCCAGAGGAATGGCGTCTTTTTATTGATGGATCTACGAACAGCTTAAAAGAGGTACTGCTAAACATTGGGAACAAGTATCCCTCAATACCCATTGCATATGCAACAAATATGGCAGAAACATATGAAAATATGAGGTTAATTCTAGGGTTAATAAAGTACCATCAATATCAATGGATGATTTGTTGTGACCTAAAAATAGTAGCATTATTAACAGGTGTGAAAAAGGGTTTTCGAAACATCAATGCTTTTTATGCGTTTGGGAAGGACGAAAAAAACATCTTCACTACACAGATTTTAAATGGGATCCGCGAGTCAGGTTCCAATTGGGTCAACTAAGCATCGAGCATTTACAGCTAGTCGATGCTAGAAAAATTATCTTACCACCCTTGCACATAAAGCTGGGTCTTATACGAAATTTTGTCAGGGCATTAAATGTTGAAAGCACAAGTTTTCAGCTTCTAAGAAAAATTTTTCCTAAATTAAGTATAGCTAAAATCGAAGCAGGTGTTTTTAACGGCCCGCAAATTAAAAAGTTATTTAAGAATAATGATTTTGAAAATTCACTAAATGAAATAGAAAAAAAAGCTTGGCTTGCTTTTAAATCTGTAACAGAAATTTTTTAGGAAACGAAAGAACAGAAAACTACAAGGAAATTGTAGAAAACCTAATTTCCACATACCGTGATATGGGTGTAAATATGTCACTGAAAATCCACTTTTTACACAACCATTTGGACTTTTTCCCCCCGAATTTGGGCGAATTTAGTGACGAACACGGAGAAAGATTTCACCAGGAAATTGCTATAATTGAAAGTAGATACAAAGGAAAAAATCTTCAATTTATGCTAGGACAATATTGTTGGTCCCTTATTAGAGAAACAGATCCCATAAATTTCAGACGTCAAAATAAAAGGAAAAAAGTTTCTTTTAAAAAAAAAAACATCAGAGACCTAACGACAATATATATTGTTGATAGTTGGCCATCGTCCCATTGCACATTGTATTGAGAATAATGATCTTTGGTAGCTCGTGTATTCGGGAGAACGGGTGCCATTTAATCCACTGTGGGTGTTGGTATGCTGTCTGTAGCAAGAGTGACATAGTTCAGCTTCCAACATCAACCATTTCTTTAAATTTAATTTAATCAAAGACCGCCGATGAGGAAGTGTTGGTTACTTCCGAAACAGCAGCTTAGGTGTAATAAAAGATTCATTTTTATTGGCATTTTTATGGACAATCAATTAAATTCGATAGATGATTACTTTTCTTCGTTGCCTCTTAGGTAATATCAATCTGTAGTACGTCATCAATGTCTGATAGCAATTCCTTCGAAAAAGTCGCAGTTAGGGTGTCCTCATCACTTTCACCATTTAGTGTAGTCGTCTCTTTAGGCCCGTCTAATAGTCGCGCTCCAAACCAAGTGGTAAACTCGATTGTATAAACGCGTATGTGGACTTTAATAAATCCATAATTAATTGTATTTTCCATCTTACTAAGGGCCTCTATGGATTCTGCGTTCAGATACATCAGAACCAGCTGCGCTTTCTCCGTTTTTTTTTTTGTAATATGATATGCCTTCCAATTGTGTGATGGAAGCTTCGGATTACATGCCTGGATGGTCCAAGTGATGTCAGCCAGACTAGTTGTCGGCGTTTTCTTCCAACAAATTCGTATTATTATTTTTTTATTTTTACTTTCCTTTTTAAGTTTTAAATGTCAATAAATTAAAATAAATTTTAACATTTCACCCATTTAAAAAAAATATAAAGCTTCAAAGCATACTATGCACACCAAACTTTAATAAAAATTTCATACATTTGCACTGGGCAATCGCAATCGTATATATCCTTACCAATGATTCAGAGACATCTTAATTTCGGCGGTATGCCTTTGCTAGATAATGAATATAATAATTAGAAAGAAATTTTCATGAGGATATATAGAGTAGTCTAGGTAGAATAAAATTTCTTCAAACACTGTTAGACTTATTAGCGAACCGCTATATCATAAGCCAAGCACATTGATGCATTTTCATATTGTAAGGGGTGTTTTTTACATGTATGAATAAAACTATAATTTTAAAGTCAAGGGAAGTGCCCTTAATGGTCAATGTTGTTCTAAGGCAATTGCTAATTGCGAACCAAGGATTCGTTGGTAAAACTGAAAACGCAGTTCGGTCTATTTTTATGTCTACTTTATGGCCTATATGGACTCGATAATAGGTGCTGTAAAATGTGGTACCCACCATCTCGGTTTTTCGATGCAAGCCATCATCTCTTAAGGACACATTTAATTGTTCAGTATCTCAATATATTTAAAACCTTACAAAATTCCATCGAGTGGTTTTCAATTTATTCCATTTTCTAAGTTAGACCTCTATGGGCGGGGTACTAACCGCTTGTCCATTGGGGGCGGGAATTTGGTAAAACAATTGTGGTGACTCCCTTCATCTTTGGTGAATTTTCCAAAATTTTAGCTCTCATATTTTTTTAACCAGCAACAGATGTTGTAGTTGTGTGTTGCTAGTATAAATGTGCCCATTAAACGCGAACTTGACGTGCTGAAGAAAAACTGGGTATGAGGTGTTGCTACCTGATGCCTCTAGTTTCACAATTTATTGT